>JAVXUO010002194.1:0-54121 GCA_033065855.1 Escallonia rubra | reverse complement strand
TCCTTGTGTCGGAGCACTCAGAGCGCTTCAAGGTAGCATCCGGGAGGAGCCGTCTACCTGGCAGAAGGGGAGTTGAAAAGCTCCCTAGCGGAGATAGTGTCCCGAAGGAGTCGCATATCCCTGCGGGATGCTGCACACTCGCGTGGCTCATGGTCGCGACGAAGTGAGTGAGGTGCTGGCGACACGATAGTGTGACAGAGAGCCTGGGGGCACGACCGTATCAGCGACGCGGCTCATGGGCGCGTCAGAGTGTTGGAGACGGCGCGCGGGTGCGGGCGATGTGGAGTCGACGGCGGGCATCGCAGAGACGGCACGCGGCCACAAGCGACGAGTGTCGCGAGGTTGACGCGCGAGCGACGGCGAACGTCGCGCGACCACGGGTAACGGGCACTGCGAAGCCAGTGCTCGGCCGACGGTGCGCGGCGGCGAGCGACGGTCGTCGCGGCGACGGAGTGCAGCGGTAAGGGACAGTCGTCGCGACTACGGCGCGCGACCGCGAGAGACGGTCGTCAATCGTCAAGGTAGGTGGCCGACCCCCCCAAGGGGGAAGGCACGCCAAGGTTGTTTCACAAGCAGTTCACGTGACTTGAGCATGGCCGCTTTGACCGGCTTGTAAGCGTTGAAAAGTTGACCGTTGATTGTGCCGACATCTCATAAGAATTGGGACCCCCAGTGGGCCTATAAGTGTAGCCAAGATAGGTTGGGAACAATAGGTTCATCGTCTTTTCGTCCAAAAAAAAATAATAGGCCAAAAAGAAACAACAGTTCGTGACTTTTTAATAGTCTTACACGTGTGTGTTCAATACATTAAATATGATAATTTAAATCTTTTGTTACTTATCCTAGACAAAAAGGGCAAGTGAAAAATATCCTTTATCCTTTTCATTGAAAATTAAGACAGGATGATATTTCTTTATTTTGTATTTTCTCTACTAAAAAAGCTCTTGAGATTAATCTTAATGGGCGAGAGAAATGATAGGGAGTTCGAAGGATAACCCAATATCACTAGTTCTCCTTATCAACGAGTCATACAAATTGTAATTTTCTTCACAGGAGAAAACGAGTTACGGGGTGGTGGGCAAGCTTTGGAAAAGGGTCATGGTAGGAACTTGACAATATTTATCAATCTTACGTTTTGTCATGAATAAATTTACAAAAGTAATATCTAAACTCTGCTTTTAGCATTTAATTAAAGTGACAACGTGGCGACATTGGAGACATTTTTAGCTGCAAAGTGAAGGTCAAGTGACTAAAGTAAATCAAAAGTGTTTATCAAATATAGTTACTTCGGCAATGTGGATGCACTCATTCTTCATACAAGGGGATGAGTTGATATCCCAGACTTAGGGCCAGTTTGACAAAAAATTTTAGCTCTTTTTTTTTTCAGTTTTTAAAAACTGAAAAAAAAAGGAGCGTTTGGTAACCATTTTTTTTTCAATTTTAAAAATCAGTTTTAAATTGAAGAGTAAAAAAAAAAACTCCAGAAACTGGTTTTTTTTTTCTCTTTTGATTTTTTTTTCTTATACCACCACCTCCACCCTCCCACCGCCGGCAGCCACCTCAGGCGACCACCGTCGGCCGCCGGCGACCACCGCCGGAGACTGTCGGCAGCCACCTCCGGCCGCCGACCACCACCACCTCTACACCCCACCACCGCCACCACAAACCACCAAAAAAAAAAAAACAAAATAAAAAGGGTTACCAAACACCAAAAAAAAAAAACTAAAAAAAAAAGGGGTTATCAAACACCCACTTGTTTTTATAAGAAAAAAAATTAAACTGCTCTTTAAAAAACTGCTCTTTAAAAACTGAAAACCAAAAAAAAAAATTTGTCAAACGAACCCTTAGAGATGTCTTTATTCCCTTACCACCTCTTGAGGTTAGGAGGAAATTTCGATCAACTCCATCGACTTTTAAAATGCTATTTTTTAATCAAAATTTAAAAGAATTGTATCAAAGATGTACGGCCCATAAGGCCATCGAGGCCGTTATAACTGTCTATATTTTCTATGTATTTTGCTTATGTCAGCATACCAGGACTTATACTTCCACAAATCTTGAATTTTTACTCCAAAACCTGCAAGTAAGGTTGCAAAGAGTTCCCTTAGCTGCTGCCTGCTTTAGCGAGAATGTAACAACAAGATATTTTCACCATCAAGGAAGGATCAAACTAACATGCCCCATATTGACATGATGGTTGTTATGGCAATAGCTATGCTGTGGAACTATGGGTGGTTCATCTTGAGGCTATCTCGACTTAGTTTTTGGCCATTGACATGCCCTATGGGGCTTTTGTTCAAAAACTTTTTTTCCGATTTTTTCTTATGATTTAAAGGACCCTTTTGCATCACATGTACTAACAGTTTTAAAGACTCTGAATTGAACGAAACATAAAAAACTCATGCATATACTTATATACGTTAACTCAAAACGCTTGCTTGATTAGATAATAGGGCTGGAAATAAATAAGTAGTGCAGCGGTTACGTCGATCTTATACAATATTTGATACGCTAGTATTATTTTTCACTCATGCAGGATTGTCTTTTAGGAAACAAGAAATTACTTACCAAAGCAGCTCACCGGCTACTTTTAATTATCTGCAAAGTAAGGACACGAGTGTCCATGAACCAGACTACTCCTAAACTAGACATTTGGACATCTAACTTTGCTAATGTAGAGGGTTTTTAGCTTTAATATTAAGTGGATAATGTAGTTTGTAATAATTCATCCAAAAAAAAACTTTTTTTGTTAATGAATTACCTTCACAGATAAAAAGGCACCTTTGAGTAAAAACTACAAAACACTCTATCATAGTCAACAAAGCCACCTAGTACAAGGACCCCATTTTCAAAAAAAGCAAGACCAAACAATGATGCTAGCTGGCCAAATTGCAATGAAATGTAGTGTGGAATTTGGCTGCACCTTGATGGGTGACAAGCTGAACAGATAGGTGTGACCACATCTTTTAACCAACACCGGATGCAAGCTTGCGGTGTTTGAAGGATCGGAGGGCTCAACACCTCAATCAAGCCGATGTAACTTCACAGAAACCAGCAACGAGACGGCACCTATGATGTGGAAAGCTTGTTTATCATACGTCCAGCAACAACGAAAGAGTCCAAATATGCTGCAATCAAGCCCCTGTCACCAGTTCTTCTGAACCCATCGTGTCATTGACAAGTTCTTCATCGTCCTAAAAACACAAAAAAGAAAAGAGTAACCCTCTATAGTTCAATCTTACAACCTACCTGAGAGCATGGCGGGCGCCTTGATTCAGCCTGCAGAGGTATTACTATCAAAGCGAGTTCAAGAGATGGTCATCAACGGAGAGGAGCCACCAGCCCCATATATCTGCAGAGAAGGCGATTCTACTGAAGAAGACGATGGTTCCGTAGAGTCTCCGATACCCATCGTTGATCTAAGTCTTCTCTCGCTTTCTGCACCATGCGGAGACGACAATGAAGATGAGTTACATAAACTTAAATCAGCTCTTTGCTCATGGGGTTGCTTTCAGGTATGAAGAGAAGAATCGAATATAGTTGGTAATTCTTGCAAAACAAATAGTTGAGTAAGCAGCAGGTAGCGTAGCACAGAGAGACCGGAGTATTAAGAGTCTTCAGATGTACAGACAGTATCAAGTAAATATAACGCGTTTCTTCTTAGATGTAATGCGAAGAAATGTAAATCGAAGCAGCTCTTGCTAAAAGTCAATTAATTTCTTATCACCTTATCAAACAGAGAATGCAATGAATATGCAAAGAACGAGACACAAAAACCACATCAAATCTTGGCTCTGTTTTTGTTTTATGGAAATAGAGGGGTCTTTACCGTTATCTTGAGGGGTAATTTTGCATGTGTAGGCAATAGGCCATGGGATTCCGAGTTCATTCCTGGATGAGATACGCCAGGTGGCGAAAGAGTTCTTTGGACAGCCTATGGAAGAGAAGAAGAAGTACGCCAAAACAGTGACGGAGTTTGAAGGATATGGGGCTGACCCTGTCCCTGAAGAAGGCCAACCCCTGGATTGGTCTGATCGCCTCTTTCTTGATGTATATCCTGAAGATAAACAGAAGCTCAAATTCTGGCCAGAAAAGCCGGATTCTTTCAGGTGCGTCCGTTCACGACATTCTTCATCATTACTATTTAGAAATCAGCAGTAATAGGGAACAAGGGTGCGTGTGAAAGGGGGGTTTTGCAGTATAAATTTACAGCTTACTTTGGACGGTAATTCTTCTCGATATACAGAGACATCTTAAAAGAATACACTGAGAAGATGAAGATGGTGACAAAGCTCACTTCAAAGGCAATGGCGAAGTCACTGAATCTGGAAGAGAATTGCTTTTTGGATCAATTCGGTGAACAAGGACCTCTGCAAGCAAGGTTTAACTACTATTCACGATGTCAGAGGCCTGATCTTGTTCTAGGCTTAAAACCCCATTCAGATGGTTCAGGGTACACCATTATCTTACAAGATGAAGTAGGTCTTCAGATTCTCAAAGATGACAAATGGCATACCGTTCCCCAAAATCCTCATGCAATTCTTGTTCTCATGGCAGATCAAATGGAGGTAAGTATGTCCTCACTCTGCTAGTTCCAACCAAAGCAAACCTCAGAGCAAATCTACTTCAACTGGCATCTATAGCAAGCACTGTACAGAAAAGATAGATGGTTAAGGCTATCTTTGAGACTAATAGGTTAATGGTTCAAGTACACCAATGGCATAACTTACAACACCAGTGTCTTATAGAATAACAGGGCAGTAGACAAGCCAAGTTGGGTTGAAATAGAAGATTTTCCATCCCAGCTCATCAAAAGACAAGTTCTACAACAATAAGCTTTGATATATTTGCCTTGCAAGCAATCTCTAAGTTAGCCAATCTCTTTTAGTTTAGCATTCTCTAAACTAATCCTCGTGACTAACAGATAATGACCAACGGGATATTCAAGAGCCCGGTGCACAGGGTATTGAGCAATTCAGAAAAAGAGAGGGTTTCTCTGGCTGTGTTCTACACACCTGAAGCAGGAAAAGAGATTGGACCAGTGGATGACTTAGTTAATGTGGAAAGACCAAGAGTATTTAAAAATGTAAAGGATTATGCTGATCTACACTGGGGATATTATCAGCGAGGTACGAGGGCACTTCATACAGTACAGGTCTAGTCTGATTTCCTCCAGGCCTGCTATGCAGTGGCTGATGGCAGACTCCTCAGTCCTCCCCCCGCTCTCCCCCGTCTCTTTGATAGTGTTGTCTGGGTAGAGCTTTCCAAATTTCACTCGAGGTACAGCTTCTTGCTGCTTGAATTCATGATGAGGCTCATATCTGCAACTATTTAAGGATAGTTATCAACCAACATCCACCTGTTTATTGTCTGGACTTTTGTTTCTTGAGTTGTACTCTTACTGTGCTTCTCTATCCTTCTACTTTCATCCAAATTTTATATAATCACTCCTATGAAGCGTAATAGTATCAGTGGGACGAAACCTAAAATGTGTTTTGCACTACTGAGTCCAGGAAAAAGAAGGCATTCATAGTCCTATCGCAGAACTGAAGAAGGTTGGCATGCAGTCTCCAACAACCTCAACCAACACTCTCTCCGGCCAACACCTTGTCTTCCTTTGCCCTTAATTAGACCTTGTAACCAATTTAGGCTGCACTCTTTTGGTTTTCCTTCACCATCTTGGCCAAATGTTTCCCATTGCTCAAGTATATGCCAATGAGGTTACTCCACAGATCTGGATTTCATCACCATAACCAACATTTTTTGCTCGTCTGAAGATTAAAAAAAAACCCTTATCCTCCATCATCCTTTATCCCTTTGGATGATTGATCTTCAAGGGGAAAGGAAAGTAGCTTAAAGAATATACTCCCTATTAAATTTGGGGTGGGGGACAACGAATAATTTTTTAACTGACCATGTTCTGTGAACATTAATTACAGTCAATTCTTTTCGTCAAAAAATTGATTAATTGCATCCAGTCAATTATCTAACCAAGGCGGTACTAGAATTCAAACATTAGAAGGTACAAAGTATACAGATCCGAAGACTGGTTGTTAAGTTTTACAAGAACTACTCCTGGGAAGCAATTTGATTGACCCGAGTACACAAGGTAATCATCACCACTTAAAGATAGTCTCATGAGGTAATGATCATAAATAAGTGTCAATGGTCCGCACTTCACATGGACTAAGATATTTGGTTTGGACTAAGATCCTCTACTGTTTATTACATTATTGACAAGATATTTGGTTTGGACTAAGATCATCTACTGTTTATTACATTATTGACAAGCACTCTTTAGTGGTAATATTTGGTGGTAATCTTTTGATACTCTTCACTCCTCACCACTTGCATTTATTTAACACTTACAGTATGTTTCGATGAAGTAATTGAATTGAAAATTCATTTTTATAAGGATTTGAAAATACACAATTTAAACTCCTTTGTTTAGATTGTGATAAGATAAATTTAATAAATCTTATGACGGATTTAAATAAGAAATTTGATGTGTTAAGATCCCTTATAAAAAAAACTATTTCACAGGAGTGCAACTTGAGTGGGCTGCACGAGCCCACGAATCAAACACATGTCCAGCCCACCTTAAAAAACTAATGCCCATGTCCAGCGCACCCCATCTACAGGCCGAATAATAGATGTTCGTGCCCATCCCATTAAAATTTTGGTGGGCATGAGCTGGTCACAGACTGCCCACGTGTTATCAATGGTTACGAATTAATATTATTTATTTATTTTTGAACGTATTAATTAGCAACCAAGTCTACAAATTAGTCATGAGTTTCTATTAACTCAATTAACATCAATTGAAATCCAAGTTTACTAACTAGTCATGAACATGAAGAAAATCATAGTAAAGTTTCAAAATAGATTTAAAATGGAATCAAAGTTTTAGAAAAAAAAAGATAAAAAGTTTAGAAATAATCTTAAAAAGTCTAATCCAATAACAAGAAACAAAGCAGTAAGAAGAAGTTTTCAAATGTCTCCAAAATCATATGGCTAAAGGATTTAAAGGGTAAAGAAAAAAGAAAACACATATCTTGTACACATAAAATTATATGTACAATTAATATTACATAAAAATTGGACTGGCTGAATTTTCCACGGGCTAGACGAGGCTTTGAAAACCTTTGCCCATACTCGGCCCATATTTTCGACAGGCTCAAAACTTTGTGTATATGTCCACCACGATCACTATAAAATTAGGTCCATGTCCATATTTCTTCAAACTGGCACAAGTTACCTACAGGTTGCCCAACCCAAGTTAGACCCCTACTATTCCAATTTTTGTTAAATCCCTTTCACAAATATAACTAAATTTTAAAAGAAAATGACTCTTTTTTCCTCCATAATTTTAATTAACTTCTTCCATAAAAAAAGAACTCTCTCAGTTTGCACCTGGATCAGGACTCAACAAAGATCCTGGTGTAACCATGTAACTGATCCTTTGCACCTATACACCATGATTCCATTTTCAAATGCGAGTCACCATGGCACACGCGAAAATGAATTAATAGTACAAATTTTATCTATAAAAAAAAAATCAAACATCACATATACGTGTTTATTGTCATATTCTGTAAAATCAATCTTAAATAACAGAAAAACAAGTTAGCCATACATGTCCAAAAATAAGTTAACAAAATATTATTATTGTATCAAACTTGACCTTTAATTTTTTTAATTATATTTTCTGATGAATTTTAACTTGAAAACTAAAAATATATTTTTAGGTAGTTACTTATCAATTAATATTTTGTAGTATCACTTTTTAAAAATTATCTTGAGATGTCACTTGTCACCATTGTAATTAGGTAGTTATGTAACACCAAAAAAATATTTTACAATTTTACCCTCATTTTGAACACGTGTCGTCACCAGAATCACTTTCAGTGTAACACCAAGAGGGTGTTACACCACAAAAAATGAAAAAATTGTTCCATTATAAGTAGTATATAAATATAAATAAATCTAAATATTACTACTTGTTTCTCCAATATTGTCTAAACACCTGAATTTGTAATTTCATAAATTTGTAAATAGATAACTTTTAAAATGAATGAATTTTAAATTATAAGGTACTCTAAAATTCTTCAGCAAGAATCACTAATGACCATCCAAATCATCGCAAGTATCTTCCCAATTGGGAAATTTGTGAGAACTGCAATTTCAGAAATCGGGGGGGGGGGGGAGAATCGAACTTGGAACCTCGAGGTCACGACTCGAGGCCCCTTGCCAACTCCACCACCCCTTTGGGTTCGCAAGTATCAAGTTTGAACTAATCCCTTATCAAGAAAAGCACGACTGGGACAAAGAAAGCAAGTAGTAAATTTAAGAAGCGTTAAAGCACACACCTGATTCGTCTAATCCCTCCTTACTCAAATGGAAAACATAACGTTACAAAGTAATAAGAAAGTAGCAAGCTACTCTCAAAAGGTATAAAATAAAACCTAACACCGTAGTACTTACTCTTCTCAACCCTCTGATAAGAATGACAATTTGCATCATCTTTCTCACCATTCACAATTATCATCATCATCATCGGATCATCAAAAAATTTCACTAGCCTTAAAAATCTCCCACTTGAAACAGAGAACGGACGACGAGGCTGCCGAGAGATGCGGGATAAGTAGGAGAAGGAGAAAGACCCGTCTTTTTTGCCATCACCCCCTATATCTTGAACAGCAGGCCACCGTGAGTGGCAAAGAAAGGAGCAAACACGAGGGATTCGACAGCCATGAGCTTGATGAGGATGTTGAGCGATGGGCCCGAAGTATCCTTGAGCGGGTCACCAATGGTGTCGCCAATCACAGCTGCCTTGTGCGGATCAGATCCCTTCGGCCCAAGAGACCTTGCATGCTCCGAGGCACCAGCCTGACAAAGAAAAGGTAATTGTTAAGTGCATCATATTACGATGACAATTTTCAAAAAGCTTGAACTAAATTATAAA
This sequence comes from Escallonia rubra, assembly GCA_033065855.1. Taxonomy (NCBI): domain Eukaryota; kingdom Viridiplantae; phylum Streptophyta; class Magnoliopsida; order Escalloniales; family Escalloniaceae; genus Escallonia; species Escallonia rubra. The sequence goes on along the minus strand of JAVXUO010002194.1, from coordinate 45,156 downwards.
AACAAAAACTTGAGGGATATTGATCAGGTAACTACCTCGATGTACTTCTTTGCGTTGTCCCATGCACCACCGGTGTTTGATGCAGATATTGCTATCTGTTTGTAAATTATAGAAGCAAGAACAAATATTCAGGCTAAATTTTGTTGACGAAAATAAGATATTTTGGAAAGCAAATATACAAAAACAGTTGTTCTTGTTCCTATATAAGTTACTCAGAAGTGTACTAGAAAATCACATTTTTTTTTATGAAAAGTGATTATGACATGGTTACTACCAGCAATATCATTCGGACCGAAAAAGAAAATTAATTTAAGACATACTATTATATGGTATGAAATCTACCATTTGACTTAAAATCTTAAATGATATGAAACGATGATAATCCTATGTGTCACTTTAAAGATCTGCCTGTAAACTTTTTTGACAAAAATGACAAATAAACATACGAAGATTTGACAAGCTGTACGGATATCTGCTTCCAGTATTGACAACCAAGTTTATGACAACTTCTTAAGGTAAGACAAAATAACGCACTTCAAACATCAGCATCTATATTTATTTCACAACTTTACCTGGACACCAGAGACGAGAGCGCCAGCAAGAACACCAGATAGTGTCTCTGTTCCAAAGAATATTCCAACAATAAGAGGTGTAAGCATGACTAGAGCACCAGGGGGAATCATCTCCTTGATTGATGCATCAGTAGAGATCTTGACACAGGTAGCATAGTCGGGCTTGGCAGTGCCCTCCATGAGACCAGGAATGGTGTTGAACTGCCTTCGAACCTCCTCAACCATCTTCAAGGCTGCACTTCCCACACTCTTCATGGTCATGGCAGAGAACCAGTAGGGCAGCATAGCACCAACAATCAAACCAATGAAGACCTTAGGGGACAAGACATCAACACTCGAAATTCCTGCACGACTCACAAAGGCACCAAATAGTGCCAAGGAAACTAGAGCGGCCGATCCAATGGCAAAGCCCTACAAACAACGTATTAAATTAAAATAAATCACAATGACCACCATCAAATTATGGTCAAACAAAAAGCAAATTTAATTGCTATTTCATTGCCAAATGTTGTAGAATGCAGCTGAAAGCTTTACTGCTTATAGTAGAAAGGAGCTTTTACTCTGGTAGGGAACTAAAAGCTTGTTTGACCAAAAAAAGTAACTAAAATCAACAAATGTGATAGAGGAAGGTTAGCAAAATATGTGTTGTCAATAAGAAAAATTGTTGGCAAGAGCAGAAAAAAAGAGCGTGATGCGATATCACATATGATAATTGAGGGCAGGTACAAAAAAATTAAAGTCAATGAACGGAGATTGAGAAAGGTGAAAAAATATATGCCACATGTCGACAACAAATATTGCTGACAAGAGCAAAAAAAAAAACAGAATGTGATGTGCCCTAAGCCCTACATTGCCAATGAAATTTGAGAAAGCTGAACAAAATACATGCAATGTGTCAACAATGCTGACAAGAGCAAAAAAAATAGAACGTCATGTGACACTGCCAATGAAATTTGATGTAGAAAAGTCGCTAAACATATGCACATAGATGTGGATGTACAAGCAAATTACTTAGCACAAGTATCAAATACATGTTAATACCTTTCCAATGGCAGCAGTGGTGTTACCGGCAGCATCTAGGGCATCAGTCCTCTCACGAATTCTGTGGCTCATGCCAGCCATCTCAGCAATGCCTCCAGCATTGTCACTGATAGGACCATAAGCATCAATGGCCAACCCAGTGGCAATGGTGCTCAGCATTCCAAGAGCAGCCACTGCAATACCATACATGGCAGCGAAGCTGAAACTAACATAAATGCTTACTGCAATTGCAAATATAGGAATGATGACAGATTTGTATCCCAAGGCAAGACCAAAAATAACATTGGTTGCTGCTCCAGTCCTGCAGGAATCAGCGACATCTTGCACGGGGCTGCACAGCCGAATTAGTAAAAAGTTAACTAAAAATAAATATTACTCCAGAATTACCTAAAATGACGAAGCAGAAACTCAGTTAAAGTAATGCGTGAACTACCTGTAAGTATTGCTGGTGTAATACTCTGTCACAAACCCAATAATAAGTCCAGCCCAAAGACCAACACAGACACACAAAAACAGCTGCCTGCAAGTGACAATAATATGGATCCATCGTGTCAAACATTCGTTTGCCATAGACAATGTTGATCACGCAATACCCACATGCATATCAATAGCGAAATAGATTAGATGCAAATAGTGAAATCTATTGATAATCGTCCATTAGATTGCAATATTGATAGGCAAATTCCCATAGGCCCATATTTTTCACTGCAAATAATAATACTCCCTCCGTCCCAAAAAAATTGCTCCATTTTGACTTGGCACGCATATTAAGGATACAAGTCATATTTTGTGTGTTTCCCATTCTACCCCCAAGAGAGAGAGGGTGGGGGGAGGAAGTGGACCAGGAGAGAGAAAATGGGTTGGTGGAAGATTTATTGTGGAGAGAGATAAAGAAAAAAAAAGTGTAAAAGAGGTAAACATGGAAAAACACCTACATAATATTTCTTAATTTGGAAAGTGATCAATTTTTGGGACGACCTATGATCGAGCTTTTGGGACGGAGGGATTATAAAACTAAACAATAGAAAAACTAAAGAAGAACGAAAAGCGTGATAATGTAGAAGGAAAACACCATGCCACATATTCATGCTACACCTAAGGACTAAGGAGTTTAATATGGAGAGAAAATTACAGTGCTCACCAGTTCTTGACAACTTTCTGAGTACCAAAATTGAAAATCGTGAAGGATGATGGCAGGGCAACCCAACTAACGATTGCAACCCCCACAGTCATAATCACAGTGGAGATGATAAGTTGCTTCTTCAGAGCTGGTTCAATTTCCTTGACCGCCTTGATTTCAAAGAAATCAGTCGCAAAGAGGGTAGTTATCAAGCAAACAAGGATTCCCATGGAACTGACAAGCAGAGGATAACACATTGAGGTAAACTCGTGATTAATGCCAAAAGAAGAGATCGAGGCAACAACAAGGGCAGCACACGAAGATTCAGCATAAGAGCCAAAAAGATCAGACCCCATCCCAGCGATATCCCCAACATTATCGCCAACATTGTCAGCAATCACCTGCAAAAATAGCAAAAAAGCATTAAATTTATGAATATTTCGAAGTGGGAAGCTTCAACAAAATTTGGAAGGTTGTAGCTTACAGCTGGATTCCTTGGGTCATCTTCAGGAATATTCCTTTCAACCTTTCCCACAAGGTCAGCACCAACATCAGCAGCTTTCGTGTAGATACCTCCACCAACTCTGCCAAATAGAGCCATGGAGGATCCACCAAGTCCATAACCAGTAATTGCCTCAAAGAGTCCTTCCCAGTCATCACCATAGTACAGCTTGAAGAGATTGATAGCAATGTACAGAACCAAAAGACCATTTGCAGCAAGGAGAAAACCCATAACTGCACCAGATCTGAACGCGACGATAAAAGCCTTCCCAACACCTTTTCTCGCTTCTAAAGTTGTCCTCGCATTTGCGTAGGTAGCAATTTTCATGCCCAGGAATCCAGAGAGGACTGAGGTGATAGCACCAAGCAAGAAGGCTACAGTGCTGAAAACAGCAGTAGCAAGTCTTGGCTTGCACAACTGCTCTGGGTTGTAAGTACAAGCCTGGGGTTTCGTGCTAAATCCCTCAACAGAACCCAGGAAAAGAAATATCAAAATGGCAAAGGCAACCATGAAAACACCCACATACTGATATTCAGTAAACAGAAAGGAAGTTGCACCTGTTACATTAGTAAATGCCACAACTTATAATTTAGTACAAAACCCTGACATCAAATCAATCGGGCACATATAACGTTAACGAAAAAATAGCCAGCGCAATAAAACAGAAAAAGTATAAGGGAATTACTACATCTGTACCTAATTTGTCAATCAAAAGCGAATTCTTTTTACAGGCCCCGAAAATGTTTATTGCTCACCCTACTATGCTTTTCCATACCCTTATTTGTCAATATAAGGGTGTCATTTGGAGAGAATATCATGGCGTGAAAAATCATATAGAGATAGATATAGAAGCTCCCTCAACAAATTACATGAAATAAAAAAAACGTAATCTTGTAGTCATATGACTTCAAACCTGGCATAAAAGATTATATTTTGGATATCAAAATGCCATAGCAGCAATTATATCTTGTAATTTTGGCTGAAAATAGATATGGAGGTTATATTTTATCAAGAAACTGAAGAAACACAAAAAAAAAAACAGCGAGTCCACCCCTCCCAAGAGAGGGGGAGAAAAAAAAATTCTAGCATATTTATGATGAACCTCCCCAATGTACCACCAAGAGAACACATTGGGCCAAATATGGCCCCAATAGAAGGTCCACCACTTTATGATTAGTAAGTGACGTAACCAGAACGAAATCAAAGCCACTAAGCCATGATTAACTTTTAGTTGACATACCCGAAAACAAAACAAAACAAAAAAGCGCCAAACCAGCAATTGGAGTGGTACCGTGGTAGGCCCAAGAAAACAACTACTAGAAGAGTGAGCCTACTACAAAAACCATAATGGGTACACCGCATGGCACGAGGCATAAACCTTTTCTATTAGTCTTCACGTGCAGTACACGTGCCACCACCGGCACGTCATTAATCATCAATCAATATCAACAACATAAAAGCAGCACAACTTTTATTCACATACGACAGCTATAGTTAACACCCACAGTTAAGGTAATAAGATAGTGCTGCCCAGCACATAATAATATTGTAGGAGTATTATATAATTATTATATTCCCATTAGTCTAGGATACTCTTCCCCCAAATCAATGCAGCTCAAACAGGAAGCATGTACAGTGCATTAAAAGAAGAAACAGGAGTCACTCTCAACAAAAAGCAAAAAGAGAACAGATCTACCATTAAAAAGATCCAGCTCACCAAATAGTAGCTTTTACATCACACCGAACCCTTTGTTCATTACTTCACCGTAATTATAACAGGTTAGCTGAGACTTGCTAATGATCAGTAACACTCATATTTTATGAGCATAATAATTTGCTACCGTACAATCATGCAAAAACGGAGTGCCAGTAGTAAGTAACAAAAGGGGGGGTTACACTCAATGTAGGCCTCTGAGATGAAACACGTTTAACGCATTCTGCTATTGCCATAGTACATTTTGGCCCCAAAGCATGTATACTTTCAGCAATGAGGCTGGCCAAAATCAATATTAACTAGTTTTAATGCCACAGAAAATATAATCTAAAACCCACTTTGTGCAGATCTTTAGCGACAACAAATGAACTAATTGGAGTGTCGTTGTCGATAATTAGTCTCACTAATGACTACAATTATGAGCAAGTATTCGTCCACAGCGGAAACTACATATCGAAAAATTTCACACCCACGGTCATCCTCCATTATCTCAAACAAACCAAACGAGATCTACAAACGCAACCAAAGAACAGCCAACGGATCCGCCCCGAATATTCTCCGGGGATCCATAAATAAAATTTAAAAAAAAAAACTCACCTTCAGAAATTGCGTTCTGGATTTCGGCGCACTTAATGACGACGTTGTGGTCGTTGAGGCCCTCCTCCTCTTCAATCAGGCAGTCGTTGTAACCATTCTTGTTGCCGTTGTTGTTGTGTGCGGGAGCCTCCGGCGAGAGCTTCACGCGTGACACCAAGACCCACTGGACCAGAGAAAAGACTATTCCGACCACCGCGCAGACCGGAATCACTATCTGCGTCGCCAGATCTGAAAGCAGCACCATCTTAGCTCGCCGGAACTGGAACCTCAAAAGACGTAGAAGAAAAGAGATGGAGAGTGAAAAGAGAGTTCTGGTAGGGTTAGATGTCACAGATTTATAGTGAAAATTGTCCGAGAAATCCGTTGGACTGGATAAATTAGAAGGTATCTAGTGTGACCGGTTTCTCGGAGGCTGTGGTGTACCTCCCGTTTGGGCCGTGGGATTGAGATTTTGGTGAGGCGGAGTGACGTGGCGGATAGGATAAAGCCCAGCGCGTATTTTCGACGCATTAATGTCGGAATCTTTTCTTCTTAAAATAAACTCCGTATAATGTTTTTACTGTTTCTGTGGGGGATGTATCCTGTGATCCTTAACAACCATCAAGCTTGATGCTTGTTCGACCAGGAGGTGTGGGCCGTATGGGACAAATCAAATGCCTTATTGTGGACAACCACTCTTCCCGCCGTTGTCTAATTTTGGTCCTCGTACAAAATTTTTAGTCTTTTTTAATTTAATAGATTCTTCAAAAGGAAAGAGCAGTGACATCCAAATTTTGAAAGATAAAGATAAGAGGATGATCGGAAGGTAACACGTATTTGGTAATGAGAGATCAAAGAAGACACTTAGAATGAATATGTCGCTTTTAATAAATCTCATATAACTTTTGTCGATCATACTTTGAATTTTAGATTCTTCCTAAACGAATGTCTATATAATAGGTGTGACTGATCTCAAACTTTTTTTTTGCTATATATGCATGGTTTAGTAGTAAGTATCGAATAAAGTTACAAAATTAGTATCAGAGAACGTGATTTAGTTACAAATTTGGGTTGAGCACCCCTACTAAGTCCTTGTTAAATATTTTCTCTATGTAATTTGTTTAAAAAAAACCAATATGAGAGCTTTAAAATTTTTGAGTGAAAAAATAGGAATTTCATTAAGTAAAGACAAGTTACGAAGACAACAAAAAAGGTTAGTATGACTTTGGTCTGCGTTTCTGGAATGATTCCTGAATTTCAGATTATGTCACGTTATTTTTCTTAGACTGCTCCGTCCTAAAATTAGTTCTTTTGTCCTTATTTTTCTGCCCAAAATTGCCATGTGCGCGTCATGTGACATTTAGCGGAGCATTCATGTCCAACTAGTTAGTAGTAGTAATGAACCATTTTAGAGGGAGATTAAGCAAGTGGGGCTCATGCAACCACGTGACCACAAAGGGCTCCGGCTTCATTAGGCCCAACTAGAGCGACAATGATTTGTTATAACGAGCACGATAGTGATTTGTTCTTCCACCGAACCGGCATAGTGTTGGGCGCTTGTTACGTCAACCTCCACGCTGGTCGAGAGGTGGACTTCCTCGTGACCCTCACCTCTCGATGACAGCAGCTCCAAGGCAGTTGAGGTCACCAACATTTCCACTTCATATATTTTAAGATCTACATATAGATATTTTAGTTTCACAAATCTAAATGTAGACCCATGAAAATTATGAGGTATCGTAGGTGGTGATCAAACGTTGATGATGGTGGGTATCATGGCAGTATGACCGAAGCTGGTCATGGGTGGTGCTCTAGAGTTGTTGGTCTAAATAGTGATGTTGGCAGGTTCCGGTGGTGTGTTAGCTAGGGACATAGTCGGTGGGTACCTATGGTGTTGGTGGGCGTCCACGGCCGTGTTGGCAGGTGAATACGGTGATGTTGGCTGTCGACATGTGGTGATGGGCGTTGGTGGATGGTCACTAACGGCGATGAATGTGTGCAAGCGCGCGGCGCCACTATTACTTCAGAGGCCGTCAACAATGCCATGTGAGAAGCAGATGCATTCTTTGTGTTTGTTTGACATAAAAGTTCTTTTAAATGTGCTAACATGACATTTCAATGACCATATTGGACAAAAAATGAGTAATTAGAATACTAGAAACAGTACATATATAAATGTGACAAAAACATACTTCAAATACCATATTAAAAATACGTCAACCGTTCAGAAGACTAAAGTCATATTTTTTCCATCAAAAACACAACTCCTCGTTGTACCACATAATAGCATCACATGACTATGTTGCCGGACTAACAACACAACCATAATAAAAACGATTTTATTTTAGGTTTGGATGGGTTTATTATGGGGAACGGTCCAAGTGACGTCGCTTGCATTGAATGGCGTGCATCCATTTCCCTGCGGATAACCTTCCTCAGTTTTGGTACAACAAATCTTTTTTTTTTCTTTTTTAATTTCTTACTTTTCTCACCATTTCCAGTGTTACCTCTGCACTTCAATAATTTCCAGTACTTATCATTCTTAACCCCACATGAATATGTGTAGTTGTAGGTTGTTGGTACCTACAATTACAGTACTACCATTACTTATCCGGGTCCAATATTTTGCCCGTTGCACTTGGAATATTCCGGAATCTTAAGAAACTGATATAAAATATTTATTCCCTATTTATTGTTTTTTCCTTTGAGCGAGACGGACATTGTAAGGTAAAAAAAATATTTCTCATTGAACTTTCAAGTTGATAAAGTTTCGACCAAATTTAACTAGTATACTTGGTCATGCAATAATTATGTTCATGGATATCACATGCGATGATCGTGTTCTTGCATTTTTATGAAAGTTGAATCTTTATATTTTTTTTCAGTGAACCTGAGTTGTTATTAAAAAGTCGGATCAAACCCTACCCGTTATAACTTTAAATCCTAATCTATATTTATTCTCAATTGTCCATATCTCCTTACATGTAAACTCAAACCCCAACCCTTTCATCTTTCTCCCCACTTTTTCTTCTTCTCCATAAGTCGTCGCACCCCCATCCATGTCCTTGGCGACCGTAATCTCTCTTTCTCCCCATTTATGAATGCAATTTATCCAGGGATCCATTGCTTTGCTCCAGTACCATTAGACAGACAAAAGCCAATCATGCGGCCAACAAGGATCATGAGCGCACAAAGCTCACGAACACACGCGTGCTTTTATTCACGTCAAATGTGCGTCGTTTTGCCATTTTCATCCAACAAAAAGGTCTAAAGCACTAGAATTCACCCCTAAGTTATGATTATATGGATTAGAGTACTTAGTCATTTTGGAGTGATTAACATCGCGGAGATGACAATGGCGACGATAGCGTGAGCGACGGTGTTGTTGTACTACGTGTTGAGCCAGGCTTGGCAGTTCGAATCCGGTCGAGCCGAAATCGGATTACCTGAAGGCCCATCTGCTGGGGGATGGTATCAACATCTCCCAACTCGATGGCGGGGCAGGGCAGGGCAGAGTCGCATGTTTGGTGTGGCAAGACGGGTGCGAATCTTACGAAACTTGTATCCGACCTGTCCTATTGCCCTCTCCAGTACCTAAAGACTTGGATTCAAGTCATTAATTCGAGTCTCTAGACACAAAGAAACAAAATTTTAAAATTTTTTAGACCGAGCGTGTTCGACCAGCTTTTGACCGATGAAGTCATTTAGTACAAGCTTTGTTTGGGTACATAATCTTTAGTTTATCGTACTTGCATAAGGTGGTGCGAGCGCGGTCCAATTAGAGCAGAGGTTGAGGCTCACCTCTCTAGGCTGGTCCCCGTGTGGAACCCACATCCGTTGGTCGCCCAGTCCCAAATATTCCATCTGGTTCTCGACAGTGAAAACAGAGGTGAAAAAGTGGAACCAGTAAATTCAACTAATTTTGGTGTGAGAGGATATTCGGGTATCTGTAGCCCGACCCAATCAAATATGGCCTCAATGGTCATCGTGCACCTTAGCTGCTTCAAAGTTGGGCCGGCCCATGGGCTGTTTCTTGTATCTGCCCTATCTGTAATTTTCAGATGAGAAATCCAGTAATCATCATTTTTGTATATAATTCCAAGGTCTAATTACACCTATGTTCCCGAGGTTAGGAGGTAATTACAGTTAAGGACATTAAGTTTCAAAATGTAACATTTCGTGACCAAAAGTGTTTCAAATGTATCACCCGTGTCCATCCGTTAGGTTTCCGTCCAAAAAATGTAATTTTTTAATGATGTCAGCAATACGTATTTTTAAAATGACAAAACTACCCTTGTACTGTATATACTGAGTAACTTTTAAAGTTTTTTAATTAATACTTTAAACCCTAATTTTCATTGTCTTCCTCCCCCCCTAACTCGCTGGCAGCCCCACTACCGGTCGCACAAGCGGTCGCCGGCGACTAACTCCGGTCCCCGCTACAAGCATCGCGCCGTTACACCACTGCAACCATCCCATCGATGTTGCCGACAGACCTGTCGATGCCCAACAACTCCGGTTAGCAGCCCCATCACCGGCGATCAACTCCGGCGCTCCTTCACCGAGCGCCATCACCAACGCCTCCGCAACCATCGCGCCGCTACCACCACTGCCCGGGATTTATCACCGGTGCCATCTCGAGGTCAACCACCCCAGTAGTCCCCTTCCGGTGCACCGCAAGCGGCAACGACAACCCAAAGCTGCTTTGTCGGAGATTCCATAGAGAGATAGGCTCGGCAACTCTTTTGTGTGGGTTTTCTTGACGGGAAGGATTTGAGTTTGCTAAACCTGGTCTCGAGGTGAGTTGGGAGGGATGAGTCAGGAGTGAAACCGGAGCATTTAATGGCGGCAGATCCGGCAACAGCAAGTCCTCCCCCTGCGGTGGCGACGGGGAAGGGGAAGGGGTAGGGTGGCGGCGACGGGGAAGGGGAAGGGGAGGCACATGCGACAAGGAGGCACATGCGAATGGGTGCTGTGGGAATGGGGTTGGGGGGGAGAGGGGGAGGGGGTTGGCGGGTGGTCCCAGGGGCAAATCAGGATTTCAACTTTTATTTAGGGGCAACTTGGTCTTTTTGTCAGAACCGTTAAGTATTTTTGTATTCCGTTTGTCAACGGACATAAGTGTTACATTTTGAAACTTTGTGTCCTCGCATGTAATTACCCCCAAACCTCAGGGACATATGTGTAATTAGTCCTAATTCCAAGGTACCTACAAACAGTAATATAGTATACGCACAGACACAACACATGTCATTACATAACACGGAGTACTTGTAAAAGTATCCAACTCAAAATCAATCGACAAGGTTTACAAGGCTTATACATTGAAGTAGTATTTGTAAAAACATCAAACTTAAAACTAATTAACTGTAAGGGGAGATGCATATAAGGCTTATATATTGAGTTATTATTTAATATTTACCCAATGTTAGATTTTATACCCGATATGAAAATTATATATTCTGTTAGGCATTGTTGACCAGTTCTAGTATCATGTGAAAGTATCCAACTCAAAATCAATTGGCTGAGGGAAGAGGCCTACACGACTTATGTGTTGAAGTATTATTGTTATTTACCTGTGTGGAATTTACATATCTGATATGAGATTTATATCTCTCAACAATCTTTTTAGCTTTTGTCTAGGTACCCAGGAGCGTATGTACATGTCCAATTGATTACTTTGATTTTCTAGAAGATGGAAATTACAGAGAATTAAGGTGTATAAAGTTTGGGCTTTGACCATTTTTAATTTTTTAAACCTTTTGCATTTGTAATAAGACTAATATCACTAAACTCTTTTGAGTTTAGAAATATATATTGTATTTTGCCATAACAACACTATTGTTATATGACCAGACATAATGGTGATTACGTTAAAAAATGGGTCAAATACTCGTAGGTATTTCCTTAAACTTTACAAAGTCTCAATTTAGGGTCCCAAAATTTAATTTTTACACATAAGGGCCTGTAACTCCAAATTTGCAACAAGTAAGGGCAACCGTCCACTTTCTTAACGATCCAAGCTTTTCCGCCACAGCACCACCACAGCACCACTCTATTTGCATATAAATGTTTGCCCCATTTAACGCCAACACCATCACCATATCCTCATCAACCACGACACACACCATCATCAGCCACCACGACATCAGTATGGACTACCAACGCCAACAACTGCCATAAATCCTCCACTGCCATTATAAACAACCACCTCCCCAGTTAGATCTAGCGGGCACACACCCACAAATCTGCACACGTAAATTATGCAGATCAATGCAAACACACACACACACCCCAATTCTCGAGCAAACCTCTTAAACACATGGTGCTGCTTGGAGAGTAGCGAGAGGATAAATAAGAAAGATAAGAGGAAAAGAAGGAAGGAAAGATAAAAGAGACCGAAAAATGTAAAGAGATATATATGTAAAGAATACGCACTTAATATCAAAATACGTGTTAAAAGGTAGTATTGACATTTTCAAAATACAAAAAAGACCATGTCGGCCATAAATCGCTAGTCAGTGTCATGAAATTCTAACATAAAACAATTGTTTCACATTTTAGATATGACTATCTACTTTACAAAAAACTGTATGTTTTGCTGTAATTTACTTCTAAATTTAGGGGGTTTATGATATCATCCGTTTGTAATGTGCCTTGACCACCTTTCATTGTAGTTCTAGATAGGTGACGGTTAACGACCATGGTGATAGATGTGATGAGAATTGCTGCGAAGGAAAAAAAGTCTAAATAATTTTTTAATGGGTATCGATTAGTAAAACTTTTACTACTACATTTCAATAAAGTAAATACTGCATAAAAAGTGTTTTGGGATTGATTTTAGATTGATCAAACCTGATTAAATCTAGATTAAATCAGTTTTGAAGTGTATGGCAAAAAAAAAGTAAACTGATTAAATTTGCTCCAATGTGCTAAAAAACTGATTAACTCTATAATTCTCATTTTCTTGGATTAAGATTTAATCAGTTTTGGAGAATCAGGTTTGACCAAGAAATTTACTAAATTATCTTTACATATAAACATCATTAAATGCTCAATTTCAGTTTGAATACACTATATGGTAATTTTGCTATACTAAACATACTTTAATATCTTTTTATCCAAACACCTTCAACAACTTTTACTCTATTATGTCTAAAATGGATTAAAGCTGATTTTAGAAACTGATTCTGATTTAATCAAAATCTACTTTTAAGAATCAATCCCAAACGGCCTCATAGTCTCTTTCCACCGGTATCCAACCATTTAGTACCGCTAAATGATGGAGGCCGATAGAATAAGAGGAGTAGTTAGGAAAGATAGATGTGTTCATACTATATATCCAACGATTCTACATCTTCGAGGGCATTAATGCCAAACCATCTGATCTCTTAAAGTTTGTTGACATTTTAAAGTAAGAATATCTTCTCATTTTAGGTAAGCAAAGATAGTGGTCGCGTTTGATAAAAATGGTTGGGGTAGGCAAGAAGTCAGAATACCTCATATTTTAAGATTGGAAACCTGAGATAGGGTTCGGTTTAATGGTAGCTAGGCTGCTCAATAAACATATTACTGATGAAGTTCTTGGTTGATAGCCAACTTAGACTCTAGACGTCTGCTTAAAACATTATATATGTGAATTATGACTAAGCTTGTTTAAATCTAGATTTTCAATATACTTTGAGCCTTTTCAGATGTCTTCGTGGTGGACTTGATTTTACCAAATATGATGAGAACGTGAACTTCCAACCATTTTCGTTATATATCTTACTATGAAAAAGTAATATGAAATTTGCCGTTAAACTTATTGGGACAAGAAATCGCCAAAATTATTATTTAGGTTGTTGATGCTTTGGGATACGGTCGAGAATATAATTCCATATCCCATAAATAATAACTAGTGCCTGTTAACATGTTATCAGAACAATTCGTTAATCAGGTCTTTGGGTTGAATGTCACTTTACTGATAATGAATAGTTGTTTTATTTAAGATTTATTATGATTAGGTTGAATGCTTTCACAATTAAAAAAACTGTCCTTTTAATTGTCTTGTTTCATTGTAATCGTCCTTTACTGGACACAAAAAGACCTTCGGTAGAAGCCAGACAAAAAGCTTTGTATAATTTTGGTCTATATAGGGAGTTGCCAAGTGCTATTGAGAACGCTACTCCTCATATGATTGGCAAAGGTTTTGAAATTGGGAGCATTATCTGTTCATCACAATCTGACTTTTCTTTCTTCCCATCTTCAAATAATTAGCAGAAGACTGACAAACATGAACATGAGCCCTCGGCTAATCTTTTGAATCAGATCATCTCATGTGTAAAAAACCCTTTGTCTTGGGACGCCTTGCACGCTCAGCCCCAAAATCGTTTAAATCATCCAAATGAAAATTATACGTACGCTTCACATCTTTAAAATGCCATGATAACGTATGTTCTGTTGGATCAGAATTAATTGTCACTTATTACTAACGTAAGATTTCTCCTTTTCATTCGTTGACATTAATTAATGATGTAAAAATCACGCCTTACCTAGGTCTAGGCGCATTCAGGTTCACTAATCGCACTTTGCCTAGGCCTAAGCGCAACGCGTACAAGAAGGTGCGCGTGTTAGAGCTAGGCGCACAAGGCACAAAGCACGTGGCGGCGGTGGAGGCTCATGCTAAGATGCACGAAATCTAGCCGTTGATTATGACGACGTGGCTTTATGTACCCCGTCCACTTTTCTTCAAGATTTTTTTTCCCCTTCCGGTGTTTTTGATGGTCAACGGTCACGAAAAGAAGTAAGTGCAGTTCGTCAAAAGTCAAAAAGCAAAGCGAGGCGGTCTGAAGCGGATAAGGCAATCCACGTGGAAGTAAATCACCGCAAAAGTTGTCAGGATATTTGGTTGGGAGTCCAAAGTTAGCTGGACACCGTGATCTCATAAATTAGAAGACACCTTTTTAATCTTGGACTTCCAAATTACTCACAAATCACTAATCGCGTTCACAATGGCCCACAAAGCAGAGGCCTCTCTCCAGCACTTCGTAACATTTGCGTAAATATTGCATATTGTTTAACTATTACTATTTGACCACATATATATAATATTAAACGATAAAAGACAGCGATAACCTATTGAAGTAATAGAAGAAAATGGCTAGCGGAGGCAGCAGATTAGTACATTATCGGGATCATTAGCTCCAAACCACAGTATCGCGATCATTAGCTCCAAACCAACACTCAGTCTGCAAGTCTTTGTTTGAAAACAAAACTGATCTAATGATAGTCATTATCTGCATGCTCACATAATTACTCACTTAAACAATATTCAGAATTAGTCTTGTCACTTTGTTTCGCATAGGCACGTCTGCACGGGGCATGCACCATTTATGTAACTTTTATTTTATAATAATTATAAAGACGATCATGATGCACACAAATATGTCTTCGGAACTTTCTCTACGAAATGCATATAAGTTCAGTAGATGCAGTAGACATAGTCATATTTCATTGCTCCGATCAAAGAAAAACTCAAATATGCTATGCAACATTTCTTAGACTCATTTCACAACAATAACTAGTTCTTATCATTCATAGGTAGTTTTCGCTACATAACTTTTAAATATTGATACCAAACCTAAATTTAATAAGATGCAAAAGAAGAATATACATTAAATTGTACGGCGACGAAATACGTAGAAGCAATAATTTTCTTGATAAGAATTAACACGAGAAATCCTCGATTTCATCGGTAACAAAACACTGTTGCAGCTGAAGATTCGGATCCTTAAAATAGGCGTGCCCATGCATGAACCCGATTCACATCGATGCAATCGTCGTTTTTCAAACCATCTGGATAGAATCTCCATTTCCAAAGATAATAGTTTTCTAACTAGTCACAGTCTATCCTCCTTCTTATGTTCTCATTGATTTGACCAAAGCTCCATATATCTTCTCAAACTCGAACCTCTGCCTCTATTTGTCCTCTTGATCACCAAGAAAATGTCAAAATCAGAGGTGTTCATCGGCTCACTCGATCAGGGCACCACCAGCACCCGGTTCATCATCTACGATGGCAACGCCCGTCCCATCGGATCTCACCAGGTCGAGTTCACTCAGTTCTACCCAGAAGCAGGGTACACTCACTTCACATACTTCACGTACTCTGTCTCTCTATGTAATCACACCATCTTTCGACCAATTTGTTAATGGGTTGTTTTGTGTTTTGTTTAGATGGGTGGAGCATGATCCGATGGAGATACTGGAGAGCGTGAGGATTTGTATTGCGAAGGCGCTGGACAAGGCCACGGCCGATGGCCACAACGTTGACAATGGGCTGAACGCGATTGGCCTGACCAATCAGAGAGAGACAACTGTTGTTTGGAGCAAGACTACGGGGTGCCCCCTCTACAACGCCATCGTTTGGATGGATGTGCGTACCAGCTCCATTTGCAGGTACACTTTGTGAATTCACATGT
This sequence comes from Escallonia rubra, assembly GCA_033065855.1. Classification (NCBI taxonomy): domain Eukaryota; kingdom Viridiplantae; phylum Streptophyta; class Magnoliopsida; order Escalloniales; family Escalloniaceae; genus Escallonia; species Escallonia rubra. The sequence continues at coordinate 29,168 of JAVXUO010002194.1, read as the reverse complement.
GTTCTTGTTTCGGTTTTTGGGTTTATTTTAGGGATGATCGGATTTCGATTGCTTACCTTGAGGCCTGATTTTGTACGGGACGGGGACCTTGACTTTCTTATGGATCTGACTTTCACTCTTCTTGAGATTTGCTTTCCTGTCTACACCTTCTTGTTGCTTTGAGTTGCATTATATCGACAATAAAGAGTTTTTAGCGACTATAAATTTGCAAAAAGGCCTTGCTACTTTTACACGGGATTTATTCGTTGTAAATTTTGAATATTGGTTAAAAATATAAACTGGGCTTTCATTAGGTGATGGCCATTTTACATGCCCATTTCTTGGATGGTCTGATTTTGTACAAGCTCATTGATTCTGGATTTAACTAAGGCTTTTGGCTATTATGCATTATGTAGAATTGGTTTCTAGCTCCTAAAGGGTGTGCAAGAGTAGCCTCATTCTTGTTTAAATGGATATTGAGTATATGGCTTGTCTGAGTTTTGGCAATGACTTTTCTTTAGGAAATTAGAGAAAGAATTACCTGGGGGACGAACCCATTTTGTTGAGACGTCCGGTTTGCCCATAAGCACTTATTTTAGTGCGTTGAAGCTGCTGTGGTTACTGGACAATGTGGATGCAGTTAAAGAAGCTGTGGATGCAGGGGATGCCCTGTTTGGAACCATAGACACCTGGTTAATTTGGAATTTAACTGGAGGAGTGGGAAATGGTTTACATGTTACCGATGTGTCTAATGCAGCGCGAACGATGCTCATGAATCTCAAAACACTTGATTGGGATACATCCACCTTGGAAATATTAGGAATTCCTGCTGAAATCCTGCCAAAGATTGTTAGTAACGCTGAGATCATTGGAAACATTGCAAAAGGTTGGCCAGTTCCAGGTATCCCAATTGCTGGCTGTCTTGGTGATCAACATGCGGCAATGTTAGGACAAGCTTGCCGGAGAGGCGAGGCTAAAAGCACCTACGGTACTGGGGCTTTTATTCTCCTCAACACCGGCGAGGAGATAGTTCCATCTAATCATGGGCTATTAAGTACTTTAGCGTTTAAGCTCGGACCAGAAGCTCCAACAAACTATGCCCTAGAGGGCTCAATTGCAATTGCTGGTGCTGCTGTTCAGTGGCTTAGAGACAGCCTCGGGATAATTAAGAGTGCTAGTGAGATTGAGGAGTTGGCATCGCAGGTTGAGTCCACTGGTGGAGTTTATTTTGTGCCTGCTTTTAATGGATTGTTTGCTCCATGGTGGCGTGATGATGCGCGTGGAGTCTGTATTGGAATAACAAGGTTTACAAACAAGGCTCACATTGCTCGAGCGGTGCTTGAAAGTATGTGTTTTCAGGTGAAAGATGTGTTGGACTCAATGCACAAGGACGCAGGGGAGAAGGGTGAAGTGAAGAATGAGAAAGGGGAGTTCTTGCTAAGGGTGGATGGTGGTGCAACTGTTAATGACCTTCTGATGCAAATTCAGGTCCGATTTCTCTAATCTCTTCAATAATCTCTATAATATATCTCCAGGACTGTGTTCACCGTCTTCAATAGTACAACCGATTTGTTTCAGTCATACATATGTATTTTCTTGAAGATGGTAGTCTTCCAGTATGTCTGGTTCCCTTTTTCTCTTCATTATTTGTTCCTTCCATGTATTCTTTGGTTTCTATATCCTCACTCAAATTGTTGGTTATCTTTTAACCTCAGAAGAAGTGTAGAGAAAACATGTTTCTTTTCGACAAGAACTGAGAGTTTCTAGCTGAATTTTAGAATTTATGGGCTGCTTCTTCTTCCGCCATCTTTCTACCAGACTTTGGCTCTGTATGACTATGTCTTGACACGAAAAGACAAAATCATGTCACACTTGGTCTGTTTCTAAGGTGATCAAATGATTTGCTAACGTGGTGGTCTCGGAAGTATTTTTACAACAATGAGTATCCAAAGAAAGCGGGAATATCAACAAGAAGCTTCTAATGATTCGATGCTTATGGACATCTTTAAGAGGCTCTTTTCACTAAAATAATAATTTCAAATGAACTAACCCGAGCACCAGCAGTCTTGTGACTCAAAAGCTTTTGCCTTTCTTCTCTGTTTACTAATTTGTTTGTTTGCGATTGTTCTCTTTCTTACTTTGCGTTTCTTTGGCTGTCTTATGACATGCAGGCTGACCTTTTAGGTAACCCAGTGGTTAGACCAGCTGATATCGAGACAACAGCTCTCGGAGCAGCCTATGCTGCTGGATTAGCTGTTGGGGTTTGGACAGAAGAAGAGATTTTCTCTTCTGGGGAAAAGATGGAGAAGGCTACAATTTTCCATCCTATATTGCGTGAAGAACAAAGGAAGAAGAAGGTGGACTCCTGGTGCAAAGCTGTTTCAAGAACTTTTGACTTGGCTGATTTATCCCTGTAGGCTGTAGTTCACCTTCTTGGTCATGCTTTCTTCTTCTTCCCTTTTGCTTTTATTGCTTAATAAGTTAATCCGCTGTAGATTTTCTGGATCAAAGACATTCTTCACACTTCCTTGGTTTCATTACACCACTACATAACGAAATCTTGTTCTTAGACAATTGTCTTCTGTCAAATTGCTACTCATCCACTTCTGGTTAGATGTTGCTGGGGTTTGGAAGGGGTGGGGTGAAGTTAAAATCAAATCGGCAGGTTGTTGAAAGTTTCATTGAATTTATGGATAAATGACGGGCAAAATGTGAGAACAATATTACATGCTGTTCAGATCACCTCTACAACTTAAAAGGAAGAAGATGATCAATTTATTGACTGGTTTATCTTCTCAGTTGAATCTGTGATTCTCTTTTACTGCAAATCCCAAAACTATGCTGGCAAATCTTGCACAACATGGTTGCTTATGCTAGCAAGTTGAGAGCTTCTGTAGAGCATCTAGACCAACATAGCTGCTTATGCTAGCAAGCTGAGAGCTTTTGAAGAGCATCGAGACCAATATAGTAGCATGAATAGATGCAATCCTCGGCCAAGTATGTTTGAGCCCAGTGGTGGCCGTGGTTTCATGGCGATGGATGAAGGTGTTGTGATGGTTTGTTTTGGTTTGATGGCATCGCGCAATGTTACGATGCATGTATGTTTTGGGCAAAAGCCCAAAAAAAGTCAAATGTCGCCTTCAGGGAGGGGATCGGACTAGGTTGCTAGTACATATAAACTAAGAGGAAAAGGGAAATGTAAAAAAATAAATGCAAAAAGTAGCTGAAAAGTATAAGTGTAATTACTGTAATACATACATATTCCATTTTTTTATTAGATTCTCAGGATTAATGGGGGTCAATGTAAATGTCAGACGTGATGTATGTGCGTGTAGTAATATCAAACCTCGTGTCTGATGCGTGTAATTAACCTTATTGATCGTTAAACCACTAAAGTGCTTTGACTGTTCTGGACATTACCGAATCCATGTTAGGCATACAAACATTTTTCTTTTATGTTGTGTAATAGTTCAATACATATAAGCATATCAGGTTATCCCGAGCAAGTATGCAACGCACACCTCATTGTCACTGTAGTGGAGTTATAAAAGTTTTTGGGAATAATTTCCAAAGCGAGAAATGATGTCAACAAAATCGTTAAAGATCCGGATAAAAAAAGGCGAGAGTTTTTTTAGCGACACATAAATGTCACCAATGCCGTTGTAGCACCCTCATCAATTCCTGTACTTTTTGCATTGAGCCAATCATTGGGTCTATGAACTGGGCGGTTTAAGCGGGGACCAAGTTGCTCACTTATCAATAGGCTCACCGCCTCCGGCGAAATCGAAAATTATATCGGTGAATTGGGCTAAAGATTAGACAATGTACGAAGCCGAAAATGCACGAAGAAATACCAATTTGTTGGTAAGAGTTCAGTTCGCTGTTTCAATATAACGGTAATAGATATGATATGGTGTAATGTTTGCCTAAGATTTAAGAGCTTAAAAATTCTTTAACAACAGGGGGGGGGGGTAAAAGTTTTACTATTCTATCATCTCATTTGTGTTATTGCAACATGTTATGACAATCACCATTACATCGAAGATTTTTTGGCTGAAAACTGGATGGTCAGGTTCAATGTGCTTACAGCCGATGGGCATTTTTTGTCGGTATCGAGATTTCGACTAAGATTGCTATTTAGAAATTTATATCACATCTTTCTTTTCGTCCGATCATAAATTCAGTTATACTTTCGCGTGTGTTTCTATTGTATATCCCTTGCATTTTACTTGAGAAAAAAAAGAAAAGAAAAAGGGAAACAGAGCCCATACACACTGACACTGGGATTGAAACTAATGTTGTTAGTTGGTTAGTAGTAGTCCACTAGACATTGGCTTGGCAGTCCAAGTCCAACTATGGAATAATGCTGTCCTCCACGACATACTTGTATGATTAAATCTTCCCTTGGCCTCTTCCAATGCTCTCAGGAAAAAATCCCAACCCATAGTAGCAGATGACCCATCTTATAAGTGTCTTTTTGACTACACGAAGGAGACTTGTTGCCATGGCATTGGCAGCATTGAGTATTACAGGGGGCCAACAGCCTGAGCTGAATAGTTTGATGAAGAAAAGTTAATGGTCATGAATGAGCCAGGTAACCGATGACGATGCACAATATCATCAGTAGCCCCTGCAGATTTGTTGGGAGAACACTCGATGAAGTTGAAACTTGAATGGCACTCTGATATGACCTGTTATTCTCATCTTTTATGAAAACTCTTGCTTTTGCTACATTTAGTATCACCACGTATTCGATGCGATACATTAGTAATATAAATTAACATCTAAAGGTGTTAAGTTATCGATTCTTATACTTTTCAGATTCTTTGAGGCGTCACCTAATAAGTCCAGTAATGTTATTATTGTTTTAATACTTCCTTTCATGTGTAATTTTTATTGTACATGAAGAGCTAAATCAACATGAGATACCTTTGAAGTGAACCAGTATAAAAATGCAGGATCATGAAAAATAATATATAAACAAAGACAAACGCAATTATTCCCAAAGTTTAAGAAGTCAAAGAATGATATAACAATATTATCACTGCTTTAAGAAGAGGAAACCAAATACTCGGTAACCATCCATAGCTAAGAAGAGCATTTCCCCGAGTTTAGCTTTGATAATCAAGTCCTGCATGTTTTCTTACAACATGGTCACTCATGGCACGTCAATCACTGAGGTCCCTCTCGTGGAAAAAACGGATCAGGATCTCCTGTTGTAACCCATGTTGTGATCTTAAATAAGGGAGGGGATCTCTCATTTGAGATCACATCATCCTGCTATAACCTTGGGTTATAGCAGCAGGCAATCCTAATTCGGAAAAAACGGAAGAGCCTTTGTTTGAGCTATAGTGTGATTGCGGTGTCATGTGCATGTGCAGGGCATTGAACACATTATATTGGGTGCTAATTCTTCAAAGTTTCACGGGCAGTGCCATCAATCCGAAGTCAAAATTGTAACTTTTTTGTCTCCCCCTTACAGTTACTCTTGTGAAATACAAACAGTTCTACATTGCGTCCATCACACATCCTACATTGCCGTTACATAATTGATCGTGTAAAACAAATCTTCTTGCAGGAAGAGAACTATTAGCTCCCGTGAAGCAAGAAAACCCGAAAACAAGAACAAACCAACCCAGCAAAGCAAGAGCAAGAAAACAAAAGGAAGAGTGAAGCAAAGGAACTAGAAGAAACAAACAAACAAAGGAACTGAAAGAAGGCTGGCGGAGGACCCTTTTTCCCTAACGTTAAAGTTCATTTCCCTCACGCAAACTAAGGGGAAAAAAGCTTTGAAGCAGAGAGAGAACACAGAGAGAAGGGAGAAGGAGAAAGATTTAGCAAAAGGTGAACAGAAAGAAAACAAAGGAAATTAAAGAAGAATGGAGGGGGCGCACACAAACACAGCTCTGACCCGTCAGTGTCTGCAGCAGCAGCAGCCTACGTCTTTCACCGTTTCAATGCCCCCCCTCTGAGTCTGACCCAAAGCGCATGATTTATCATTCATTTGCCAGCTCATTTTCCCTATCCCCACCCTACATACTATATCTGTTTATTACTATTTCAAAATTCAAACTTCAAACCTTTTACTATCTCCAATCCATTTTCTTGTTAGCCATTTCATTAAGGAAGGGGTTCAGTGTGATGATGGTCATGGCTATTCTAGAGTACATATTTTTCTTTTTCTGGCCAAGTAACACAGTTTTTTTTTCTTGCCCTAAAAGTTTAATGAATTTTTAAGGTAAGCAAAATAGTATTAACATGATTGATCAATTTGATTGGTATCCATATTTTGATTGATTTACTTGGTGACCCTTGGAATTTTGGCATGTGAAATGCACGTGCTGAAGTCTGCATGTGTTTTTAACGGTCATTCTATTATGCGTCCAATTGCGTTCATCATTTTCTAGTTTCGGAATCCGTCTCCTAAATTAAAATTTTGTTTGCAAAAGCATTCAACTTATAAGGGTTATATGACATTTATTCTCTTAATAATGAGAGCATAGTTAAAGTGATCCAACTACCCGCTTACTTTCCATTTTCTTTTGTTTGAATGACAAGGAATTACAATTGACAAGTCAATCACGACTTGCTTCCATGAATTTTCGTAATATTTATCACGCGTCAATGTCATCAAAGATAATTGTCGCATCTTAGTTCTTAAGCACATAATTTGCCTTTTTTCCTTATAATAACTTGGGTGTTACTTTTAATAGTTGCTGTCTTCCCCGTGTATATGTGCTTTTTACTTGTGTTATCATGGGGGCGGTGGGCATGGCTGAAAATGGATTGGAACTCTCAACCAATTAACAATCTCGCAAAGTCTTAACAAGTGGTAATCGAGCCGATGAAACTAGCCTAACTAGTTGACGTTGGATTGGAGCGTGGATTGACTCTTGATATTCCGCCCCAGTTTTTGAAGACTTCCTCTCATGGCGTCGGAATAGCAAAAACTAGGGTGGAATCAACAAGCTCACTACTTGATTATTTATTCACGTCCCAAGTTTCTTTACTCAAAGTATCTGACATTCACAGCACTCGATGACCCCATAAAAGCTCAGTGAGCCGCTACCAAAGTCAAGTCCCTTTTTCTCTCTCTCTCTCTCCTCTCGTTTCTTCTCTCTCTACACATATATATACACACAGATACATACAGATACAGTGAGACCTGCATCTGATCATCTCTCTCTTTCTCTCGCGGGCAGGTAGATAAAGATCCCACGTTTCATGCCCATCTTCCCGCTTTCTTTTTCAGACCCTGTTGCTCCCCAATCCCTTTCATGGCATCTTGTTACCCTAACAACCACAACAGCAACGTTTCGTCGCCAGATAACAGCAACACAACCTTCGTGCAAGCCGACCCGTCAACTTTCCGGGCCGTGGTCCAGCGCCTGACCGGCGCCGCCCACGACCCGTCAACCCCGAAGCTCCCGGTCACCGTGCCCGCCCGCCTCGCCGCCGGCAAATTCCCGTCCAGCAGCGAAATGGGTCCTCGGAGGTCACCTTTTAAGCTCCACGAGCGGAGGCTACAGAGTGCAAGGAAGCTCGAGATCGTCACGCTCAACAATGCCGGTCTCGGGCCGAGCGGGTCCTCTTCTGCCAGGCAGAGGGGCTTCTTCGGTTTTGGTGGTGGGGAGGTGGTGATCGGGTCGCCCGTCTCGCCTCTGGATCTGTTCGCACGCGGGAGTCCGAGGACCCCAATGTCACCCATGGAGAAAGAAGAGAAGGCCATTGCAGAGAAGGGTTTTTACTTGCACCCGAGTCCGCTTAGTACACCCAGAGGAGGGTCCGAACCCGAGCTCTTGCCCCTTTTTCCTCTTCAATCACCAAGAAATCATGACTCATCCTCCTCTTGTTAGTTGACCTCACTAGGCCTCCAAAAATCCAAAAATAGCTGTATAATTTATTCGGAACAATATTCTAATGAATAATTTTTCTACCATGACTGGAATTCACTTGTTCTAAAGTTAAGGTTAAGGTTAAGGTGGTATATATATAGCATAGCATATCAAATCTACCTCTGGAACAAAAGGTAATTATTCTACTGGCATTTGTATTAACTGAGATGCCTCCTACACTTTCTGATACATTCTACAACTTAGAAGCTCCCAAAGCACTTCCATTTACCAATGTTTTGCTTGATAATGGATCGGCCGTAAATTATATTACGATAAATTATCATATGTTCTGAAAGCTTAAATTATTAGATGTTTTTAAAGTTTAAACCGTTAGCGAATAGACTAAGAATGTTTCATTGACTTACCCCACTGCCCTTTGCCTGCAAGCTCTCAAAGCATGTACCAATAAAGACGAATCAAGGTGTACCACACATAACTTAAGTGTATGTGCAAGCTTCTGATTCTGACTGCATGTGCTGAAACAAATCAAGGAATATCGCCACCTAAGTGCACAAATACAAAAATTGCACCGTAAATGTAATATATAAGAAGAGACTAAGTTAATATGTGAGTGAGAAGAAATGAAAGTAAGACTTACCAAGTTAAGTTATCATATTTTCTAAATGCTTAACTTTTAGAGAATGGATTGAACCATGTTATCACACTTTTTCATCGTTAAAACTGTTTACAACACTTTGTCAACGCATTTCCTTCTCTGTGATTTCGCCCGTCACAAAACATATTGATTAGATGCTTAGACGGAGATTTCAAATTATCAAGAAAGAGGCAGTACTTATTCCCATTTAGACTTTGGTGGACTTTCTTATGCTGGTGGATTGTGCTGTCAGCCGTGTGTTAGTTGCTGTGGTCTGTACTTCAAGAAAAAGGTCCGCCAAACAGTAATGCATCAGATGCTACGAGCCGCCCGATATCTTTGACAAGTCTGTCTTTTGCCTGTCAGACCAACGGCCCGGATTCGTCCTTTTGGGTAATAAATGCGATGCTGCCAGGTCTACGACATTATTATTATTGTAGTAATTGTTCTGAATCCTCGAATGAAACTGATGCATTGCTATGTGCAAAGTTCATATTCGAATTCCGGAATTGACATATCTCAGCCGTCCACTCCACATCCAAATGCTTAAACGGTAGGCTTTTGCTTCTGATTGGGGGGTGGACCACAGGTTAGGATGATCTCTGAGCTCTGGGGATTGATCATATGATGTGTTTGCAACGGCCGTCGCTTCGCTGATCTGGGAGCGTCTATTTTTATACTTTAATGCTATTTATTAATAAATATATTATAAATGATAGAAAATTAGATCCCAATTTTCGTATTTCCCTGTCATAGAGTCTACGGCTCCATGCAGTAACTATCAAGTTGGCCATGTATGGTTGTGCCCCTACAAAATGAGGTTCACTTTTGTTGAAGTGTTATTGTGATGTACTATGAGCGCGAAGGACGTGCATTAGTTACTATTATCTTGACTACATGGTCGTGGGGGTCTGTTTGAAAAATTGTAATTTGTACTTCAATTTTAGCCGGTTGAGCCCGTTAACTTTTGACAAAACTTTAAGACATTGATAGTAAACGGGAAGTTTAAATGTTAAAAAGTAAAATTCAAATACCATTTCCTTTGACAAACACACTGCGTGTTCATGTGTGTGAAGCTAGATGGCAACAATTCCTGCAGTAACAAGAGGACATTGGGCCATCTTGGTACTATAATTTGAGTGAGAGCACCACTGTTGGTCACCTAAGGAGTCTCCTGCTATCTCTAGCCTATATATGGTCCATAGGGGGCAAAATAATGTAGTGTCATGCCTTCAATTACTCTATAATAATAACTTGAAACTTCTTTCCATGAAGCAGAGGACACTAGGGGAACATTATTCAACCGTTTTTGAATATCTCATCTTCACATCTTCTATGTGTAGCGGCTGCTTGGAGTCGAAATTATGTTTCTCGTATTTCCTACTTTTGTGATCGGCCAATTTTGCCACCGGTTGTGTTGATATCCATGGTTATACCCTAATCACGTAGATGCTCTTTCTACTTTCCTTGTTTGAGATTTTTCGTTTTTGTTGGGATATACAAGTTGGACATTCATTCCTTGTTTATCCGGAAAAAAAAAATGAGGATTGAAAGTTCTACCTTAACGAACTGAATGCAAAACAACATTACAGTCGTTTATACTGTTTTAATCCAAATTATACTTCTTTGGTACCAGAAGTCCCTTGACTTGAACTCTTTTCTGGTTGTAAGGTTAGAGTGCGCCAAGGAAAACTTATTTACGGGGAAAGGAAAACCACTTCACTAATCAGATAGAAAACGTATTTCTTAATGTTTTCACGGAAGCACGAGGTTTGCAAGCCTTTTGCCTGCTTCTTTCAACTTTCTCTCGGTCAAGCTTTCCTCGTCACTGTTTGTCACATTTTCCGCGCGCTTGATTCATCATCCTCTTGCTTTTCTTATGATGCTGATGTCCTCATATGTGGTTTGAGTCCAAATTATGCCTCTTCAGTAGATGACGTTTGAATTGTTGGTTAGGAATCAGTAACTTTCAAGTGATGTTTCAGAAGACCTAGCTGCAACGCGGGTTTTATGGAAGACAATAGTCAATAGTCAACGAAAAAGTGTAAACGTACATGTCCTATGTTTCTCATATATCCTACTTTTGCGATCGGTCAATTTTGCCACCGGTTGTGTTGATATCCATGGGTATACCTTAACCAAGTAGATGATCTTTCTACTTTCCTTGTTTGTGATTTTCGTTTTAGTTAGGATATACAAGTTGGACATTCCGTGTTTGACCCAAAAAAAATTGAGGGTTGAGAGTTCTACCTTAAGGAACTGAATACTGAACAACATTACAGTCGTTTATACTGTTTTAGTCCAAATTATACTTCTTTGGTTCTATTCTAGAAGTCCCTTGACTTAAAACTCTTTTCCGGTTGTAAGGTTAGATTGCGCCAAGGAAAGCTTGTTTACAGGAAAACCACTTCACTAATCAGATAGAAAACGTGTTTCTTAATGTTTTCACGCACGCAAGCACGAGGTTTGCAAGCCTTTGCCTGCTTCTTTCAACTTTCTCTCGGTCAAGCTTTCCTCGTCACTGCTGGTCACATTTTCCGCGCGCTTGATTCATCATCCTCTTGCTTTTCTTAAGATGCTGATGTCTCATATCATATGTGGTTTGAGTCCAAATTACGCCTCTTCTGTAGATGACGTTTGAATTGTCGGTTAGGAATTAGTAACTTTCAAGTGATGTTTCAGAAGACCTAGCTGCAACGCGGGCTTTGTGGAAGACAAGAGTCAATGTACGTAGTCAAGTAATAAGCAATGTCATCTACCCGAGTTGTAGTAAAAAAGCTGTAATGTTATGTACAGTGATCATTAATGGTCTTCGAATGTCTTTAGTGACCTAGATTATCTAAAAAAGTGCCGTTAAGAATTTGTCGGTCTAAAGTGTTAATAGAAATGTCACAAACTATATCAAGCGACAATTAATTTGTCACAAGACCGTTGGAGTTGAACTGGAGAGGACACCTCACACTAGGGAAAATAAACAAGTAGTGAGGGTAGTTTAGTCATTGCTATATATTCTGTTATTTTAATTGAGTATTTCTGCTAGAGCTGCGGGAAATCAGGAGGAACAGAGCCTTGGGCAGAAGGTTATATATCCTTCTGTGAGAATGGGGAGAAGTAGAGGTGTCAAACGGGCCGGGCTTGGGCCGCCCGGCCCGGGCCCATCGGGCTTGAAACAGGGCCGGGCCGGGGCCGGGCCAAGTGGCTGCCAATTCGGGCCGGGCCACTGGGGAGAAATGCTAGGGCCAGTCCAAGCCCTGGCCCTAGGCCCAATATTTAGGGCCGGGCTTGGCCCGGGCCCGGGCCTAATTATTATTATTTTTTTTTTTGTGTAATTTCTTTCTTTAATTGGCTATAATTATCCCTCTTTACTCATAATGTTGTTTTATTAGAGATACCACTTCCTCATGAATTTATCTTGAATTGGGAAAAAAGAATTGGTGACTACATGAGTATTTCCTTTTAAATATCGATACCTTAATCCCAAGAATTGGTGACTACATGCTTTTATTTGTTCGTTCTTAGATATCGATACCTTAATCCCAAAAGTTGAGTCCAAAAGGAAATATTGCCATATACATTGTGAGATTATTTCCAAACAGAGAAACTGTTTAAACAGGGGACCAAAAAGGCAAACATTCAAAGATGGTAATAACATATGGTTAGCTAGATACCGGTACACGACTTGAACCGGCAGTGGCTTATTCTTGAGTAGAATTTGGGCTCTTAAGCTTTTGCTGCTGAAAGAGGTTGAAATCTTGAAATATGGGGTTGTGTGGAAAATGGTGTAGTCAAAGAATGGCAATGTAGGTGGTTGAATCCTAAATGGACTCCAACCCAAGAAACTAAAAAAAATTGGATGTCTTATCCACTAATCTTATGAACCCATTTTGAAGTAAACATGAAAATAGCAAGTCACCAGAAAATCTCGGAATTGGTCAGGAACAAGATTTACAGCTTTGGGTATAAATAGCAAGAAGAATTTCAGTATGAGTAGGAGAGAGAGAGATATGCAGATAGGCACACAAATAAATAAAGAAGGGTTGGTGGCTCTCGTGAGAAATGAGAAGCCAAGATCCAACACCTACATGAGTCATGAACACAAGAAAGTCAGATGACTCAAAGTCATTTTGGGCTCAACAAAAAAGAACAGGACAGTAACCAAAATGAAAATGCAAGAAATGTTAATGGCAAGTTGACAGAACCTTTTCAAACGTGGGACACACCCAAACATGAAGCATGATGCCAAGGATTCATGCCCCAAAAACTGGGCCGCAGAACCGGGCCAAGTCCGGGCCAAAACCGGGCCATTTTCGGGCCGGGCCGGGCCGGGCTTTTTCGCAGAATATGAAGGCCTGGTCCAGGCCCAGGCCCCAAGCCCGCTTGTGCAGGGCCGCTACTGTTCACGGACGGGGCCGGGCCAGCCCGGGCCAGAACCGGGCCGGGTCGGGCCAGCCCGCGGGCCGCCCGGCCCGTTTGACAACTCTAGGGAGAAGGCATGAAAAAAGTGATCAAGTTTCTCTTTCTATGAAATTTTCCTAAATTCCTTTTCTGTTCTTTGGTTTTTCTTCAATTCGTAGCATAGTTACGATCAACTCCCAGTTCCGATCGTAACATAATTGCTGTTAAACGGCGATTTTCTAGCTATCTTCCTACAAACCGAGTAGTAACAAAAAAAATTCCATCTCCTTAACGCAAAAAAGAAAACACAGACAACATGAAAACTTCATATGATGAAAGGGGCACCATCGAGGCGTCTTCTCTACGATAGCGACGGCGTGGTGTAACTAACGGATGTGATGAGATAACAAGAAATCCTTGACCACCTATTTCTTTCAAAAATATCAGTATCTCATTAGATCTTATCCTTCTATGACATCACGTCATTTTTATTATCGTTGCACTGAAAACTTTTTACGGTTATACCCGTCCATCGAGCTTGCAGGCAAAGTTTTCCTGCTTCTAGTTTCCGTTTAAGATTTTAGAAGTCAAGGGGGCCAATTGGCTACTTTACGCTTGCGTGATCAACGAATTTCGCCTTCCCGACCTGTGATTCGAGAATCGAGTTCGAGGTCTACTAAGCCCAATTAGAAATCTGGCCAAAGTTTCACGTACTTGGGTAGTTGGGTTGCCAATGGTCCAGGCCTCTCTGAGTCAATAGGTCTATTTAGATAAAGCCCACTTTGTTATTGGGCCAAAGATTCACATTTTCTTAGTGCGGCCCATGGTCCAGGCCTCTGCACTCCGTGAAGTCAAATGGTCTATTTAGGTAAGCCGAGTAGAAAATGGGCCAAAATTTCAGGCCCGTACGTTTACGATAGTTGTTTTCTTTTTTTGCAATGATAATAAAAAAAATTCTTTTTTTTACGTACTTAAGCTTTTTTTCACCAAAATTTAACCCAATTTGGTGAAAATAATAAAAGTACAATAACGTATTTTAAAACTGAATATGAAAATCATGAAAATAAAAACAGAAAATGAATATCGTAAATGTACGGGCCCTCAGATTCTCGGGGCTGCCAATGTCATCAAGCTGAGAGTACTAGCCCATGCGGAATTTGGATCCTTTGACACGCGCGCGCGCACACACTCACCACCTCGACAACCATTTGCTAATCAAAATGAAGCTGATAAAATTAGAAAGAAGAACACAGGTTTATAGGAAATGGAGCTGATCAAGTTTCCACATTTGCATTCAAGCTTCCATACAAGGACATCCAAACAGCTAGCAAAAAAGGATGGAAGTTAAGCGAAAAATGGGCAAAAGCAACTTGAAATTGATCCCAGAATGAACAAAATCAAGATCTTTATTAACTATCAATCAAGCAAAATCTCTGGTCTCTGGGTAAGAGAAACGAGACGACAATCTCTACACACGTTATTTGAACATCCCAAGCGGGCTTCTCAATCAATAGAATTAGAACTGATTATGAGTGAACCCCTCCTACATTGCTTTTCAAAACACTTTTTTTACAGTATTGGATTTTCATGTAAGTGATCTCTGCGGGACTTGAACTGAGAGACGAACAAAAACGAACCTTGCGACGTATTTCCGTTACCTATCTCTTCAACAGACTAAAGCAGAGATCGAACGCTGATTCTACAGCCTGCTTGAGTTGATGGAAGTGATTTCTGCACTTGACCTGAGAGATGTATAAAGGCATACCTTCCTGGACTTATTTTCAGTTTAGCATCTCTCAACGGACTGAAGCAGAGATGGATTGCTGATTGTACAACCCGCTTACCCCACTCGCAAAATGCTGCCGGTTTCTTCTTCGCTTTGTAACAACCACGAATCCTTCACTATCTCCATCTTTGTTCTTTCTTACATCGGCTGTTTTTGACCCTTCGTTGTTTCCACTTTGAGAGACCAACTCTGTCTTTCCTTCATTCCCGTACAAGATTTGTATAATTGCACTATCATTTGCAATAGCTTCTGCAGAAGTTTCTTTTGACTTGGATCTCTTCTCATTAGCTGGAGAATCCTTAGCAGGATCGGCATTCTGATGAACTGACTTTACGATGAAGCTAAGCAGTATCTGCCTAGCTAGCTCTGCTTTTTCAGCATCCGAGCTGGCTTTTCTCAACCTGTTCTCGTCAACTTTATTGGCAGTCTTCTCGTCAAGTTTCTCTTCTGCGGAAAACTCCTTACTAGCATGAACAGAGGAATTTGAATCAGTAGAAACGTTTAGATCTCCAGTTGCTGGATTTGCTTGCCAAGCTCTTTTTGGAACAAACTCAGGTGCGTGTGGATTCATAATTCTCGGAGAACCAAAT
This sequence comes from Escallonia rubra, assembly GCA_033065855.1. NCBI lineage: Eukaryota > Viridiplantae > Streptophyta > Magnoliopsida > Escalloniales > Escalloniaceae > Escallonia > Escallonia rubra. The sequence continues at coordinate 13,928 of JAVXUO010002194.1, read as the reverse complement.
CTTTCTGAAATGGGGATTTGATATTTCAATAGCCCCTGTTTCATGTGAAAGGAATGGCTCATCTTATAATATAAAGGTGATCTAGGCCCACAAGGAACTCTAGCAGCAACTGGTGGGAACTCTACGGGCTCTGCGAGCATCCCTTGGCTGGCTATTACATCATAAACACTTGTTACAGCAACTGAGGTTACTGGATGAGCCAAAGGGACGCCACCTGGATTATATGGCTGAGCTGCAGCTGAAAGCTTGCTCCCATTTGTTTCTGCAGCATTTTCCAGATTACTGGAATCCACCATCTCTTCTATTTCCGGGGAAGATTTGTCCATATCAGATCCACTTTCATGGTCATCACCTTTGTGAGCATCTTTTACATCTTCATCATCTGGTATTTCTTCATATACAGCAGCCTTGTTACTTCCATCATCCTCTGATGTCTCGGGTAGACTATCTTGGACTGGGGTATCAGTTTTTTCCTCTTCGAGTTCTTCAACCTTCTCAAGTAAGGGCTTCAGGACCGTACCTGGCGGTGCCACTGCAACCTCTTTGTAGGACACAGATTTTGTAGCCATAGAAGTCAGAGTGGCATGAGTTGGGGAGACTCTGGAAACTGGTGTGGCAGGAACTTTAGAAACATGAGTTTTTGCTGGAAGCTTGGTTGAATCTTCTCCAGCAATCAAGCTGGGAGTCTTTGATTGCTTCAGTGGAGACGGTTCAGTTGAAATTGTCTTTGGTGTTGCTTTTTGTCCCTGTGAAGTGCCTTCCCTTCTATAATTGCTGTCCCTTGAATGATAGTACTCGGAATTGCTTATCTTAAGCTTACTGAGATTTGGTCTCCTTCGGCCAAACCTTCGGCCAGCACCATTCGCTGACCGCACCTTAGAATTGGCTTCTTGCCACCCTTCATCTGAGCTTGTTTCTTGAACAGATTCTTCTCTAACTACAGGATCATGTCTAGTAATGTCAATGTCCTTGGGTTCCTGGGAAAGAACCAAGACAGGCTTATCCTCCACTTCATTAAATTCTGCAGGGACCAAAGTAGTTTCTGTTGTGCCAAGGATCGGGGAACTGTTGCTTCTTGAAAAATGCTGCACTTCATTGGAGTTATCACTAACCGGCCATACCTACCAGATCACATACAAAATAGGTAAAGAGTAAAACAAATACAGCTTCCAAAGTTATGATTTAATGTCAACTACTGTTTGCATCATTCTACCTCTGGTGCAAACTCCAGGACAAAACTCATATTATCGCTCAAAAACAAAGTCAAGTTAAAATAACTTCAATTCATTAAGTTCACCAAAAAGTAGTTGGCTTCAAAACTTTTTGGGGAAGTTGGCATAAAATGAGTCACCACAAGTAAGACTAAGAAAGTTAAGGACCTCTTAATCGCTTCTGACAGGAGAAACAATGTATGATCCACTAGTAATGTTCAAAATGAAATCTGAGCCCATGATGGTTTCACGTAAATTTGGCAAACAACGTTTTCCGCCTGTAATTTGGGTCTTCTTGTTTCCCCAAGTAAGTTTCCTTATAAGGAAGACATAAACTGACCACATTCACCTGGGATTTCAGTTCTTCATTCACAACGGAGAAGTAGCATTTGGTAAATCCATTAAGGAACACGCGTTGTTACAACATGAAATACACATTGTTTGGCCTTAAATACTAGCTTAATCTATTAGAGCAGATAATAAATTAAATGACAATTGGGCGCTGGGTGGGTACAAATTTTCCTGCTTGCATTTGGTTCCTACCATGTCATTGCAAATTGCACTCGCTTATGTTTCTGCACTCAGTGCACCTTAATTTGTCTCTCCATGTCCAATCATGGATTTGCAAGTAAAGAAAAACGTAAAGCTGATCTTAACTCTAAGCTCTTAGAGCAACTGTAACTTCAGAATATAACTACCTTTGCTCGCCGTTTCCTCTGTGAATCTCCTCCCTTTAAATCCTGATCTGGATTTATGAAATCAAGGAGATCTGATACACTGCAAAAGAAGTCAAAGGTTTTGGTTTGCAAAATTTTGTATCAGAGAGTTGAAATCACATAATTTGGGAATACCATATTAATACCTAAGGTGACCTTTGCTGGCAATGGATGCATCAGGCCTCGGAGTCCCATTTCTCACCGCTTCTTGCTGCTCCAAAGCTTTTGATTCGAAATACTCGAGCCATGCAGCAGCATCCTGGGGGTAAGAAACATATATCTCATAATCCGACTACATACATATCTCTCAGTCCGACGAACAAACAGATGATTAATACGCTAGTGAAGTCATGGGGAGTGCAATTCGTGTTCCACTTTTTTACTCCCGCCCTCCACCTTTTCCTCTTATCCTTTTTCTTTGTTTATCAGAAAACTACCCCTCCAGTCTCCACTAAATCCCCGGATCTCTATCTCACTCGATCCGACTACCGCATCACTATCTCACTTGATACCACTAACTGGAAGATCCGGTGGAATGATGATAAAGAAATGTAAGATTCTTGAGGAGCCCTAAAGATGCCTCCACAGTGTTGTACAATACTTGGGTACCTAACTTAAGGAATCTACCATTTGCCAATAACTTAATCGAGTACGGTGGATTGAGGACTTTAGAGTAGTAGCTATAACACACTTAGACACATAACAAAGAAACTATATCGAAAGAGAAGATAGAGGAGGCGGAGTGGCGGGGTGCGTGACGATGTTGGCGGTAGGTGGCTCGGTTTTACTTCTTCCAGGTTATGGTAGGTGGTTGCAGACCAGCGTGTGATAGCTGTAAGTTCAGTTGAAGCAATAGTGGAAATGGTCATTCTGGCCATGAGATTGGTGTAGGTTGTTACGTAAGGTGAAGCAATAGTTGTTGTGACAATCATTCTGCTGATACCAATTTCTTCCGGCCAGGATCCAGTTCATTTGAAGCAATAGTGGAAATGGTCATTCTGCCATGAGATTGGTGTAGGTGGTTACGTAAGGTGAAGCAATAGTTGTTGCGACAATCATTCTGCTGATTCCAATTTCTTCCGGCCAGGATCCAACTCCGTTCTGTTGATAGCAATCTCTGCTGGCGAGGGTTTAATGCCTCAGTAGTTGTTGGTTGATAAAAAAAATGAGCCACTAATATTTGGCTCTCTTTGAACAGAGGCAGTTGAATTTGGAACAAAGAGAGATGGGAGAGGAGGCTGTAAGTGCGAAGAGGGAAGACAGCTTGTGAGTCATTAGAGGAAGGAGAAAGAGAGAGGTAGTCAGGGTAGTCTCAGCAAGAAAGGAAGAAAATTGAAGGGATATAACAGGTGGAGTGCGGGACTAAAACAGCGAAGCACGGATAGCACTCCCCTAACATTTCAAACATGCCAGTTTATTCTGAAGTTCAGTTTTTCTAAAGGTCTGCAGCAATCTACTGCAGAGATAGTCCAATAAGGCAACATGCTGTGCTTTCCCTATGTAGTACAGTAAAATTAGAGGAAACAAGGTCACTAATATAGCCTAATGATATATAACTGAGGTAAAAGTAAAGCAACTCATTCCAAGTTCACCTGAGTACGAAGGTCCTCTGCTCCGAGTTTGGCCTGTAAAATCTGTAATGTAGTTTGTTCATGTTGCACGCTCAACGAATATGCTTCCATCAATGAGAGAGCTATGGCTATGGCATGGTAGCTAGCAGCAGTCTGCCAGATGAGAAGACAGCATAATCAGTTTAGCTCCTGAGAAGCATTAGATATGCATGTGTGTGTGTGTGTGAGAGAGAGAGAGAGAGAGAGACCTGTATGTGATCTGCTCCTAATAACCTTTGATTGCATTTAAGGGCTTCGTGCAGGTATCTGAGAGCAACATGAACATTTCCCATGCCCTCTTCCATCATTGCCACATTTATATATGTTGCAGCTGTGTTTGGGTGAGACAGTCCACACGTAAAATAGAGAAGGAACAGAGCACGATTGACGTATCTGCCAAAGATAATGCAACTAATCTAATTAAGAAGGCCAATGAGTTGAAGGATAACGAAACGCGTGAAGAACTCTAAAGTAGGAGAGATATAATAGGAAGGCTGAGGCAGGGAGAAAGGCCATGGGGTGTCTTCACAAGAAATTTGGCTTTAAATAGAGCAGAATGAGCAGGGTTCATAGACCTGACCCCAATCAGCTGGGAACAGTGTTGAGTTGAGAATAATCTATAGTATACCTTTTGACCTACTATTTTTAAGAGCACCGAAAATTTGAACAAAAATGTACATACAAATTTCTCCTGGCAAATCAAATTCAGGTGCAAAGGTTTCGAGAGTACTTACTTCAATGCCAGTTCAATGTGTTGGAGACGATAGTAAAAGACGGAAAGATCCCCATAACTTTTCATCGTATCCGGATGGTCAAGCCCAAGTTCCCTCTCATTGATATCTAATGCCTTCTGCTGATATATAGTTGCCTAAAAGAGGAACAGAAAAAAGAGTTAAATGTAACGGTATAGATCAGCAACCCCCATTATCTAGCCCTTAAGATAGAATTGGTGATTAGTCACAGAACCATGTAGACATATGCAAGAAAGGAGAGAAAGATACTCAATTCATGAGTAGAGCTGCATCTAAAGAACCCAAAAACAGGCTTCCAAGAGAGCAAAACTATACAATTTAACTAACAACTGCAGGTGTTTTCATATGAATGATATGATCGTAGAACCCCTAGAAGAGGTAAAGTTCGTGCTCAAATTTGCACAGCTAGGGTCCTCTATAGGAGCGTGAATACGAACTTACAGAAGATTCAGTAAAGAATATTAAAAAATAAACAGATGACCTGAAAAAAATGCAGTTGACATGCAAAATGCATAATCAAATATATCAACTTATACGCTCTCAAGGCAGTCTCTCTGTTCTCAAAGTTAATGCTCTCACAGTCTCCTCCTGGCTCCCGCTCTTGTTCAGCGGTTAGGAGGTGGATGACTGGTGGGTTGCATCTCTTACTTGGCTTGCTGTGAAAGATGGTTGTGGCCTTGTGGCTTAGGTGTGATTGTCAAAATTTAGGTGGAACAATTCTCCATTAGTCGTGTCCGGCACGTGACAACTAAGTCAAACATTGGACGGTAACCCGCGGAAGTGCAGACCACTTGTCAGAAGGGACCAGAAAGACCATAGTTCAGGGGCAAACTGTAATTAAGCTTTCTGCATCATAAAGCTATACTATTCCTTGAACTTGTTATTTTACAGTCACCAAATTACAACACAATGCTGAGTATTCATAACCACGTGAAAATGTTTCTAAACACCCTAATCGCATCAAATCAAATTACATTCTTCAGCTAGACAGCTGTCAAATTGATCAAGAAGTCGTGCGACAGCATTAAATGAGATAAGAACTATAAGTGAAAATTCATCAGTGTTGACCTGAAAGCTTCACAGCAGAAAATGGTGTACCTGATTAAAGTCTCCAGTGTGGTAAAGGACCACTGCTAGGAGACTGTATGCACTTGCAGTTGTTCGATGGTAGGGACCACAGACAGCTATCATCTTTGCCAGTGCCTTCAATTTCAAGTTACACAAACTGGTAAACCTCTAAGCTGTCTCAGAAAGAACTTGCATAACTACTAGATGGCTTTGATACCTTTGTACCATAGTTAACTGCATCCTCTAGCTTTCCTTTATCTAGAGCAATCTTGGAGGACTCCAGTAGATTCCGCCCATCAGCAGAAGAACATCCTACATGCTGTTGACAATAGTTTCAACAATAAGGTCAACGCTAAATGATTAACTAACAAATATTCAGATGGTCAAAACCAAACTGTGTGTGTGTGTGAGAGAGAGAGAGAGAGAGAGAGAGAGTCTCACTTTACACACAGGAACCAAGCTGATAACATCAGATTTCTTAAATGGGTTTGGGCTGTCCATATCATAATCTCTAGGGACCAACTCCAATCCAACCTGAATAAGAATGCATTTTCTTTAATTTCGTTGGATATTGAGCAAGGATCAGAAGCAAAGAATGCGGAAAATACCTTATGGCAAAGTCCTCGGAGAATCGATAACTTTCTCAGGTGTGAAAATTCATCTTTTAGCTTCCAACTATATCTTTTAGCTAGAAATGATTGTAACCACCGCAATTTAAAATCTTCAAACAAGTTTTCCTCACCATCTTCCTTTGCACGGATCCCAAGCAACAAATTAAGGCAAGAGGCTATTGCTAAGGATAAGTCCGCGACATTTTCAACAGAAGCAATAACTGCTCTAAGAACATGCTTGAAAGCACGAGTGACCATTTCATGAATACAAAGCGACTGTATGTGAGGAAGCTTCTCTGCGAGTTCAACCTGATTTGTGCAACAAATAAAATCCAGCAGATAGTTTATATCGCATTTATGTAAGAACAAACTCCCAAGAGAAATCTGTTATCCCAACAATAATATAGCTTATGGAGATAACTAATGTTGTGAAGTCAACAACAATTAGACCTTCCATCTGACATTGTAATTCCCTAAACAAATATTTGTGACCAGCACCATATCAATTTTGGTCTGGACAAGCAAGCTATTAAAGAATTAGGCATACGTGTGTGCACGTGTCTGAGTTCGTGCTGGTGCTGGGAGATGGAGGAAGAATTCCTTTCTTACCACGCGACCCAAAGAGTGCATTCTTAGTCCCCTTAGATGCATAAAGTCAGTTAGTGTGCGTCCATCAACTGGAGAAAGTTCCAGTGATCCGAAGTCTGTCACCTAACAAAAAAAAAAGAAAAAGAAAAAGAAAAAAACAAGAGATCATGTTTGCAGGCCATGCATAAAAAGAGTGCATTTTCAAATTTTCCAGTGTCGATGTATAAGTTAATAGTACCAGCTTAGGCAAAGCAACTTCGTCATAGTATTGGTATGCCATCTTGATGAGCTCATCCACTGGCTGTTGTAATGAGCAAATCACAGATACATCGTCTTAGTGGGGAATGTAACTCAAAGTGCCGTTAACATGGTGAAGCAGCAAGAAAATAGTATATGCAACGCAATAGCTTTTCTTAGCTTATTAGGACAAAGGACAATTAAGATGACTCTGGCAGACCTTTAGATGAAGACCCGTCCCGCTTTCTTTTAGACGCAAGAAGGCTTCTTCAGGAATGAGTTTCTGCAACTCTGTCTCCTGATTCAACCCGCCATTAGTCAGCTCTTCCATGCTGCTTTCCGCATTCAGTATGCTAGCTTTAGAATCGGTATCATCATTATCTTCCATGCTACTACTTAGTCTCTTTTCCCTTTTCTTCAGCATTTTAAATTGTTTTCCAAGTCCTTTAACCACTGGTTGAGATTTCTCATTTTCTGGGCTTTTAGAACTTTTGTTATCCTCTGGTGCTTCCTGCTTTTGTAGATGTTGCAACCAACACGAACCAAGTTCCCATCTGATAGACCTTTCAGAGACTGCTTCTTTCTCTTCTAATTTACTCCAGCTCTCTTTTATTACATTGCCAACCAGCAATCTTGAAGTTTCAAGGTCACCCTGATTAGATTGTGGTGAATGGCCTCCAGATAACTCGGTGGTGCATGACTTGAGAAGTAGAATCCTTAAGCTGTAAAAGATTTCATGCCCCATAAGTCCAGTATGTCCAGATAATGCGCCGTACAAAATTGGGCAATTCCAATCGTGACGACTAATGCTGCTAGAACTCATGACACTTCCGTATTTTAGGTTTCTCAGAATAACCCCTTATTTCCTTTTCAGCTTTCCTTGCAAGACTACTGGTGGCCCCATAATTCAATCCTCAACAAGACAGAAATTGTCATTTAATTTTTTTTTAAGATTACTGAGGAATGTAAACCCACACCTCATTTGTTGTTAAAAGACAACATCGTAAGTAATCCTTTTTTTGGCGACAAATAGGTTGTGTCTAAGCATTCAAGGATGCAGTTTTGGCCTTTTCTCTATTCCAATGTTTTTTTAGGGAAAAAGGTCCATTTGGTTAAGAGAAAACTCACTATAGCACTAATAAAAGAGGAAGGGCACTACTTTTCTGTCAAGTTTCAGACATGCCCCAACAAGTTTGGTTAATTTCAGCATTCATTCACTTCTATGGCTCTTCAGTTACTAATTAAATAGGTGAATTGGGAACATTACTTCTGTGTAGTCGTGAGACGTCAATGCACATCAGTAATTTATATAAAGATCCACCAGTGTGAATTAAGGTGTAAATGCAAGATAAAGATCCAAACCTGTTAATGTTAAGCGCATTGGCTCCTCCATCTGGTTGATCATTAATCTCAAGATCTCGTGCCATGTACTTTCCCTTCTTAATATCACCCACGGCCTTTACGATTGCTGTGTATCCACTATGTCTTACAACCACGGTACTCAATGACATTTTGTCCTGCAAAAGTTGCCATGCTGCTTCAACTTTCATGGTTGGGAAACAATGAATACCATTTCGAGGGAAATCGTAATAGACAGAGTTGCAAATTGACACGTGAGAACAGATTTAAATATTTAAACAATTGTGTAAGAATACTCTTCTTATAATAAGCTCAAGCCTCGAATTAAGTAAGAGAGGCAGACCTAGTTGGGCGAGCATAACACTTGATACGGAGATTATGACTACAATGGATACCCTCAGAAAGTGCTTTGGGCACATGCATTATGTGACTCAAATACTCAAGAATCAAGAAAAAACAAATGGAGATAGTGGATCAAATGTATCTGTTTTACCTTTATTGTTGGAGATATCTATATACGATCTATCTTCGAACCAATATAGACTATCCTCTATCCAGATAGAACGTTAATAATTTTCTCCAATTAAAATATTTACTCCAGACAATAACCTAAGCTCGTATACAATATAGAAGCAAAACTTATCACAAGATGCTTAAACCATCAAAATATCACATTTCTAAGCATGTCTGAAACTGATAACCAACAAAACCTAAAAGGCCATTAAAATGCCATTGTCAAGGAGAACTAGACATTGGTGCCTTGATGCACAGATTATTCAAGTGTCTTTTACGAGTAGATTTTAGCTTCTGCCGAAATTCCATAAATGAGCGTCAAATACATAAAACAGAAATAGAAGGCAATTATAGAATGAATCATGCTTTAGCTTATAAGCAATACAGGTGAGGAGTACAGACACGAAAACTTCATTGTAGACGGAGTAAGCGACCTATACTATTTATTGGAAGAAACAGATAAGGCCACCATATAGGAATTACAAATTTACTTTGGAGGATATGTAAGTTAAGTCTTCCTCATCCTTACCATAAGTTGTCGCTTCTATGTAATTGTTCACTACCAAAATGACTCACAAGTATAGAACTGACCATTGAACTGATACTTACATGCACAACTACACTCTCATCTGCAGTTACCCCTTTAAGCAAATTCCGCTGAGCAAATTCCTTAGCTGACATACCAGGCGATCCACTGCCAAAAAATTTTACTTCTAACTTTGAGCTTGCATCTGCAGCGTCTCGGCTTACAGTAATGGACAAGTCCCCCACACGACCCTCATGCACAGTTGAGCCTGAAGAAGAATTCAAAACATCTTTTCTGCTTGGAGAGGATTCTACCACTCGTTGTATAGCTGAAACAGCTTTAAAGATGGCGACATCGACAAACAGGCTATGCAGCAAGAAAGCCTTTCGGTCCCGGACCATTCTCTCCTCCTCGGTTTTGCAAGGGAGGCTTGCTAAAATTGCAAAGTCGGTGGCCCATGGTCTATCATCATGTTCACCGTCTCTTCCCTGGCCTCCACCATTGCCACCCCAATTCTCATCTTCCATCGGCAGGGGTAGGAAGTTCGATGCAGCATCAGCAACAGATGGAGGTACAAGCCACGTATTGGAGCGAAAACCATACGGAAGATTACCAAACTGAAAAGACATGGCAGGAGCTTATTCACTTCTACTATTAACATTATGGCATTCCAGTTGAAGCTTCTTTAAAATAAACAAAATGTAACCTTATTGTGTTCTACAAAAGCTTTCATCAGGGATTCATAGGCCTGCACACAATAGTGCATAATCAATAAGAAAGCATGTAACAACGTAGTGTAACCAACAATGACTTGATGGACTAGATGATTCAGGTATTTACATTAGCAAAAGCTTGGCTTTGCTGTTGCAAGAGATCCACCACAGAGTGGCTTTGCAAAACCTGCTTTCCCAAAGTGTAGAATCCCTTTACTGATGCAACCACTTGTATTGACTTTCCATTGCAGATTTTGATCTGCGTACATTGAATACGATATTATTTACAGCAAATGTAAAGCAGGAAACACAACTCACCCAAAAAAGGAATTAGAAAATTAATATAGCTGGTGCCAAAAAAGAAAAAAGTTACTTGGAAGGTAAAAACCGAATATGTTGCTAGTCGTGGCTCTAAAACAATGTGGTATGAATCAATTCACGATATGAATCGACGGGTGTGCCATTAATGATTTGCTAACACAACAAAACAAATATGAATGATTCAATTTCAATACTCAGACGGAGTAAAATTTAACACTTTTTAATTCCACAAAAACAGATTAGCAACACTCTAACCGTTGTAACGACTATTTTTTCGGGCAGTAATCACCTGCATCTCAAAGTAATCACCATCGCGCGCCTCTTGCATGTCCCTGCGATCAACTCTTCTCAAATCTACAAAGATACACGATCAGTTTTCTCACTGTTACCGCTAAAAAAATTTAAAAACCATAAATGTAAAAGAAATTCAGAGAAGAGAGAGAGAGACTCACTTAGAATAGGAGGAGAGAGGTGAGAGTACGAGAAGAACTCGTAGAAATCGGAGAGCTTCGGAACCGGGTGGATTGCCGCCATGTCGAAGCTCTCCGACACCGGGGACACCGACGCCTCCGATTCCGACTCGGAGGACGCGACTCCATCGGGCGGCGGAGGAGATCCGAGTCGGACCGAGTTGGCCGCTGCGTGGGCCCTGACCTTCTTGGTTTCGCCGCCGCCGGTGGCGGTGGGGGTGGTGACTCTGCCGGCCTTGGGCTTGGCGAAGCGTGTCGTGCAAGCGACGATGTCCAGCAGCCTCCGCACGTGCGCCACGGCACGTGCCTCCTCCGTGTAGTCCTCTGTGAATGTTAGTGGCACACTCGTAAATAAAAGGACTTCAATGGTCAATACTCATTAGTTTCTATTTTTCGATATTTACTTCTATTTTAGGATTAATAAATTATGTTCTCGTAGCGCGTGCTTTCTTCTGGATCCTTTTTTGGTGTTAGCTATAAGTTGTTTTCACATAGACAATCATAGGGTAGGCATCGACCAAAAAAATTCGTAGGGTAGGCTTCTTGTAAAATAATGGTACGGCATTTATTAGCCGCTTCCAAAATACTCTTTTTTGAAAATTTTTGCGGCAAGAAATACGTAACAACTTTTTACTGGTTGATTCATCGAATACAAATTAATGTCATAGCACTTTAAAATGTACCGCAAAAAGCCATAGCATATGTCTGGCCAAAAATCCCATGAAAATTGACGCTCACAAAATGTCTGAAAGAAACCGAATTAATTTTCGTAACCACGTCAGGACAATAATTTTTGTTACTCTAACAACTTTCACTCGACGTACATTAAAATGCAATACTTTGTTGAATGTTTTGCTATAAGATGGAGCGGATCGGGGAGGATTTATCTTAAATTTTCTCCAAACTTAGAAACTAATAAACAAATTCCATAGTTTGATTAAGAAAATGAAGAGATTAATTCATGTCAGAAGAATGTGTCTCTTACATTCATTCTTAATCTTACTAGGCTGAACCCAAGTACGAAAACCTTTTTTATGCCTTACTATTTGTTGGAACACCCAAAGAGGAAATAAATGACAAAAAATGACTTATATACCCTTGCTCCTTTTGAATTTTTCTATCGATTAGAGTACATGCAAAAAACCAAATATATCATAAATAATTACTTAAGTAAATGTCGACGGGAATCTTTGTTGTACTCTTGCATGAAAACAATTAAAAATGAATAAAAACTGTTTTTACTCAGAATAATTATTAGAATGAAGACAAAATTATGTAGCATTAGAAGTGCCAAGCACACACCTGAAATGAAAAAGTAAACAGAGATTGACAAAGGTTAATTAGTTGTTAATGACACCACGAGAGGCACAAGGGCTTTGATTCACCTACCTTCAACCATCCTCAGCAAACATGGCTTTAGAGAAACCACCTCCATCCTGTCAATCAATCTCTGTCCTTTCACCTGTTCATCACCGCAATTAGATTCTCTTAATCAAGCCCTAATAGATTTTATTTAACCACCCCTATGAATGCATGCAACCAACTTCAAAGTACGGTAACCAAGAATGGTGCCTGTGGGTTGGCAGGCATAACTGAAATGTTTATAATATCTGTGAATGTGAACAAATGGCTATGGAGTTATCGATGGTAGATTTTGTTTTTGGCTCACCTCGTGGGACAAAGAATAGTTTGTAAGATGGCAGGTTTCGGCATTGACAGCTAGTAGCTTCTTCACATCGAGTATCTTGTCAGTCGAGATGCCCTTCATTTCCATATATAGATTCCACAGTAATCAAAGAATGAAGCAGTCCAGTCCAAAAAGAGAGAGGAAGGAAAAGAAAAGGGAAATTAAGATGTATCTGTTCAAACATGGAAAACAAGCATCTGCAATTTCCAGATAAGAACTGCTCTGGTACCTTGAGTATGACTGGTGTTTCATACGGGGTGATGACTGTTATGTCAAGAACACTGGGCACAACTGCAGATGAATTGAAGAAAACGAGATTCAGAAATAAAAAGCTGAACTTGATGATGGTGGTGGAAATTAAGGAAAGTAATAACAGATTGTTTCAATTTCAACCTTTTTCCTCTTTCTTCTTCTTCTCTCCTTTAGCTTTATTTCCTTTGCCCCTGCCTGACCTTGGGGCCATTCTCCTTTACCTTCAAATCTGACCTTTTCTGAATAACTACAACAACAAGCACTGTATCGTATAAGAGGCAATTCAATCAAGAACCCACTTCAGAGAAGACTGCTAATAACCGGAAAACGAAAAGGGTAAGAGCCAATGGTCATGAAATAATGAAGAATCCGAAAAGGGAAAGGAAGTGTTGGTGAAAAGAGGAGGCCTGAAATTATTAGAGCGAGCTAGCTAGCTATGGCTATGGCTATGGCTATGGCTGAGCTAGTTGGAGATAGAAAGTCATGAGAGGAAATCTTGTGAAAGGTTTCGGAAGAAGATAGGATAAGGGGGGGTTTTGGGGGTTTCACCTCCGTTGTGGATTTTGTGATGAGAAATTCTGACCTCTCCTTCTCGCTTTGCCTGATTTTGCCCCCACACACACACACTCTCAAACACACACACACATACACTCTGTGTGTCTCTCACTCTCTCTCTCTCCTTGATACATGTGATGTCCCTTTTAAGAGGAGGAGGGGCTGTCCATGCAGTAAGACAAGAACAAAACTGGTGGGGCGGGAGGGTGGCCGTTGATCTGCTGCCACTTGGCGGGAGGATGATGGGGTCTGCTGGTCTGGCCGAGCCTTTTGTTTTTTCACGTGTTGGGACCTTGATTACCATAACCGATTGGGTGGTGATTTTGAGACTCCTGATTTGGCACCTTCGGTGTTTACACAAGAGTGTTAAGGAAAATTTGAAACCAGTACTGAATCTTCAGTAGTTGAGTTGTAGCTGTTGTCTCCTTTTTCATGTTACCTAGTGCTTGGTCTTGATCACGACTCTTGGCAAAACGTCTCTCTTTCTATTTTTTGGGTTGCGTAACCGGTTGTTATTCCCGCACGCAGTTGAGGTGCCTGAAACCCGCCTTGCCGAGAGGTACTTGTGACCATAATTTTTTCGTTTATATGCCTGATGAATCTGATTTGCTCGAGAAATCTTTAGCTAGGATCTTCCATTTGACCTCGAGAATGACTGGTAAGCAATAAATGACCGTATTTGTGAGCAACATTATGCTTAAGACACCTCAGCAGAGGTGGTGTCTGAAACCCGAATCGT